>JAPKLY010000198.1:708347-789653 GCA_026898435.1 Prunella vulgaris
TGGTGCCCATTGTGAAAGAACTCTAAAGTTAAGCGTGCTTGGCTTGGAGCAATTTCATGATGGGTGACCCCCTGGGAAGTTCTCAGGGTGCGTGCGAGTGAGGACATAAGCACGCTAGAAAAGACTTGTGTTGGTTTGCGAGGATAGTACATAAGTTCTACTCAGCGCAACCGATCCAACAGTTATTTATTTAGGACAAGGGTTTTCTTTGAATCTAAGGAAGAACTAATTAGTTGGGTTCATCAAACAGCTCATTCGAATGATATGGTTATTATCGTTAAGAGATCTGATAACGTTGAAAGTAAAAGACGTCCATGTGTGACATTGTCTTGTGAAAGAGGTGGTACGAACTAATTAGTTGGGTTCATCAAACAGCTCATTCGAATGATATGGTTATTATCGTTAAGAGATCTGATAACGTTGAAAGTAAAAGACGTCCACGTGTGACATTGTCTTGTGAAAGAGGTGGTACCTTCGTCGAGTCCAAAAAAAAAAGTAGCTTGTAAAGTAGATGTTGATAAAGAGGAGAAAAAGATGACAATAAGAAATCTGATAGAAGAAGTACTGGGACAAAAAAATGTGGTTGTCAATTTATGTTGCAAGGGAATCAATTTGATTCAAATGGTTACTGGGAGTTGAAGGTTGTGTGTGGCACACACAACCACTCAATTGACCAATTTTTGGAAGGCCACACTATTGCTGACCGCTTAACACCTGCCCAAGATGCATTTGTTCTAAACTTATCAAAAGCCAATAGTCAATCGTTAAAAATCTTGACAGCATTGAAAAGTAAAAGGCCAGATACAATGGCGACACTTAGACATATTTACAATGCTCGACTGAAGCATAGAGTTGTGGAACGTAAGGGTCAATCGCAAATGCAATACCTTATGACAAAATTGAAAGAAGAAAGATATTCATTTCATCATAGGCAATGCGAGAAGACCAACGTGGTTATGGATATATTTTTCGCTCATCATAAAAGTGTGGAACTACTGCATGCTTTTCCTTTTATCTTGTTCATGGATTGTACATACAAGACTAACATATACAAATTGCCTCTATTGGAGATAGTTGGAGTGACTTCAACACGAATGACATTATTGTGTTGCATTTGCTTATATAGAGTCTGAGCGGGAGGACAATTTTATGTGGGCATGCAGCATCCTAAAAGATTTGATGCACGACTATTATTTGCCCACTGTAATTGTCACCGATAGAGAGTTGACATTGGTTAATGCAGTAGAGTTAACGTTCCCCTCCGCCACATATTTGTTATGTAAGTGACACATTAGGAAAATTGTGTTGACTAAATGAAAGAAAAAAGAATACTTTCCCACCGATGAAGAGTGGAAGTCCTTTAGTCGTTCATTTGATGATGTGATTGATGCTGAAAATGAAGGAGAATTTGTTGATTTGCTTAGAAGGTTTCAAACTGACCACTTGAAGAATCTGAAGTCCTCAAAAGTTGTTATGTATTGTATAAATTAGTAGATTACACCTTACAAGCATAGATTTATATCAGCTTATACAAATAAGGTCATGCACTATGACAATGTCACGACAAATAGGTTAACACATTTAAATATTATGCATTTTAAATTATTCTACTATTTATTTGATTACACTTGCAAATTTCTAACTGTAATATTGAAGGGTCGAGAGTAATCATGCAAAATTGAAGAGGTGTCAGGGTAATTTTGAGACTTGTTAGTCCAAAATTCATTCTCTTCTTGAGACCTCGCACATTGCGATAAAGGCTTCACTTGAGAAGAACATTCATGTGGTGCAACATAATTTAAACCTTCTATATTCAGGTTTTTGAGAGGAGAGATTTCAATCGATGCATTGGAGATGATATTAAGGGAAATGGAATCCAGATCTTGTGATGATCCTTTATTATGTGGATGTATTCTAAGAAAGACTTGTGGGTTTACCTTGCTCGCATGAGATCATAGAATTCAACGTCACTGACACTCCTATACCACTAGACAGTATTGATAGGTTCTAGAAGAAGCTAGATATGATGGCCATGCAGTCGAGTCAAGGGCCAAACCAGAGATCAAATCTAGAGGTTTAGAATGATATTAGAAGTCGTTGGTTAGACACACGGGCATTTGTTGATAAAAATTATGATACTGAAGGTGAGACAGAACAATTATTGATGTTAAAGAGGTTGAGGGAAGTCGTAAATCCTCCAACAACGTCATTACTTGAATTGCATCCTCTATAAAAGAGTCGTGGTAGGCCAAAAGGAAAATAGAAAGGACAAGATAAATCAACTAAACGTGACAAAAGTGCATTTGAGTATGTCAGCTCCATCATAGATAGTTGTTCTCAAACTACCATTGAATTCGGTGGACCAGTGCACCTATGTTTAGTAATTAAGAAGGACGAAAGCAAAAGGTATTAATTATATTCATATTATTCATTTTTTTCCTTTTTAGTGTTTAATTTTAATAGGTTCATCGAAAAGTTATTCCTCCTTGGACAGTTGAATTTGAAGATCTACCAACGTGGATTCGTGGGTATATCTTGGATACTCATGATGTTGTTGGGGATGGACATTGAGGATTCCGTGCTATTGCTAACAAATGGGATTTGGAGAGGAAGAATGACGTAAGGTTCGATATGACCTCATGCAGGAGTTAACATTGCACAAAGATTTGTACTCAAAAGTATTCATGTTGAAAGGTGCAGTTGATGATACAATGAAAAGATTGAACAACTTTGACATTGTTACTCCTGAATATCATTGATTTATGTTGCCTGAGATGGGACACCTTGTTGCATCGACATATAATGTTATATTTGTCACGTTATCGAATCTTGTATGCAACATATACATGCCTTTCAAAATAGTGGCACCAGCATATCCGAAATGCATTTGCATTGGACTAATCGAACAAAAAAGACATTTTATTGTGGTATTTATAACTGTCATTCCATGAATATCCATTAGTAATATTTTAATATAATAACTCATTATTTTATATATATTTATATATAGGTAGATTTGAAGTCGGATCATCCACTGCCTCACATAATATATTCTTGGAACGACTGTCGTGATTTATGTGCTAAAACATGGAGAAATTTGTGCATGAAACAAACATCATTGTCGTTATTTAAATGATATTTTGTTTTTCTTTGTTAGTGAGCTATTTTTTTATTAACATTGTATAGATGGTCATTTTACAACTCAGCCAGATTTGTAAATTTTTTGGAATAATATTCCCCCCTTTTGTGATTCTGTGTTTCTCTTGACAGAAATATGCTCTCATCATCTTCCGTTACCCCCCATCTCTCTTTATGTGTGTGTGTGATGTTTGCTAAATTTTTGCCTTAATTTTTTTTTGTAATTGGCTTAGGGTTTTATGTGGTACAATACTTGATAATTGCAATTTATAAAAATGGATTAGCAGTTAATGGTTGAAAAAATTAGATTTAGGAGGCTGAGTTGGTGGTTGCATCATTCTGCTTGTTCATGTCTTTGCTCTGAGTTCTCTTAATTCACAAGGTTATATATAGTGATGAAAATTGTATGAAGGTAATTAAGGTCATTTAATTATGAGTCAATAAAAGAAATCATAATTGTGCCATGAAATTATATGCCCTTCTTATATGGTTTGAATTGCAGAACAAAGATTTACCTTTTGATGATTGAATTACTAGTGTTGTGCATTTAAAAAGTGAATCCACATATAAATTATTTAAGCTACTGTTCAATTTGTTTGGGGCATTTGCTTCTTGATTTCTCAATTTATTAATTGACAATTATGTGCATATAACTAGCTAGAGCCCTAATTATACAGTTTTTTGTAAAGCTTAATGATAAGTTTTATTAATGTTGTTATGGTAATTAAGTAAAGCTTGGTAAAACTACTTATTTTATTGTGCATTCAGTGCTGAGTAATGAGGGAAGAAATATGAAGGAAGGTTGGGTGCCAGAGACACCAGCACCAAATCAAGAGTAGATTACTTCTAACGGAAAACGCACACATTTACACATCAAGGGAAGATTACACATTTACAGCTTGAGTTTAGTCAATGCTCTTGCATATTATCAGAGATAAGCAGGAGACAGACAAAGGCCTATTTGCTTTAACCAAACATAAATATGTACTGATGAAAGGTTAGTTAAGATTTGACGAATGAAATTCATGCTAAATCTTGGTTTGTGGGGTCAAAGCCAATCCACTAGATAATGTTGTAGGCATACAACTAAATATAGCAATTCCTGTATAAGTCAGACGTCTTGACATGTCGAATAGAAACTGGGACGAGATGAGAGCGAAGACTGACAGAGAAAACTGGGCTTTTTTTTCTTTTTGGTTACTTTTTAAATTTCCTGCATTCTGTTTTGTTAATCCTTAGTCCAGGAGATTGTGCATTTAAAATTATAGTGGAATATATTTATAATGTAATCAGGGTGGAAACAAAATTGGGGAGGAGGGTAAAATAGATTATCTTCTAACATGAGTGTCCACATGTGAGAAAATAAAGGGAAATAGAAGCTTGTTTCACATCACAATGCTATAAAATGAACATTTACTTCAGGGGGTAAACATAAGATCTTAAAGGTTAAGCATAAGAATTATTATACACTTGCAGAACATTCACAAATATCCCACAGAAACAACTCCACCCAATTACCAAATCACTTAGATATATTTTTTACTTTTATCCCAAAAGATGACTTATGAAATTCCAAAGCAATACATACCACACCACAATTTACCTGTGACAAATTCTAGTGGCAAAATGATTTTTGAAAATAAGGGAGTTAGGATCTTGCATTAAAATAAACCATAGAAAGTAAGAGATTCCATACAGGTATTGGACACTGATATTGAGTTTACTTTCAGGCATCAGCAGACAAAAAATGATGAAAAATTTATTGACAAAACCCATCAACAAATGATAAGAACTTCTCCTCTCCAGTAAAAATCTCCAATATCCAGTTTCACAAAGGGGAAAAAGTAAGCTTAAAATCACGCAAATACTAGCACATTTACAACTGCATTAGGAATTTCAATAAAGTAATTATAGGAGATTGATATACCCAACAAAGAAATTTCAGAACAAGACATAATATTTGATAAAAACAGTAAAGCAATGACATTAACTTCTTCAAAAAAAAAAACAATAATACTAAAATTAAAATAAAATAAATCTAATTAAGCAACTGTCCCAACCCAAGACATAAATCTGTCCCAAAAGGAACAACAATCCTAATGATAAATAGTGAAGTCCATAATTCAAATTAATCATAAAACATTTAGAAATTAGGGAACAACAAAAAACAAAAATCTGTCCCAATGAGAGTATTTTAAAACATCGTAAAAATAATCATCTACGTGGTCTTCTCCTCCCTCTACCAAAGTTCCTAGACAACTTGGGTCTATCAGGAACAACACCATTCGGATTACGTGCATCATCCCATCCCATACCTCCTAAAGATATGTATGCTTGATCAACCTGTGTCATCACATTCTCCAGGGTGAGACTATTATCTCCAAGTCTCCACAAGTGTACCGGCTGCTCCATTAAGGCAAGTGCAGCTTGATGCTGGTCCCAAATCGATGATGATGCACTGTTAGTTGTGTGGTGGGCTGCATTCCAAGAGGCTCGATTAGGACACTGCATGATTGGATGAGAATGCTCATAGAACCAGGAAAGAAAGTCATTTGCACACTCCCACGGTAAAATAGCTACACGGCCACGACGATGGGCAGATAGGACATGATTATCCCACGTTCTGTAGTATCCTTCAAGACCGTCTACCCATACAAGTTTGTACTTACCACCTTTGGCGGGCCTAGAAGCAAATGTGGGACCAAGAGGAGCAACAGGAATGGTCTGACAAAGCCAAATTGTCTAAGTACACGATCCGGGTGGTAGGGCTCAGCAATGTCAAAAGATTGAATACATCCATGAAAGAAAACAATTTCTTCCAATGGATGTTACTTATGTACTTTAGCATAAGGGTTCCATTCGACCTACAAATTGTAATCACATTTATTATTTAGTTTATAGTTATTTATGATTAAAAAATATAAAATATTTACATCTAATACTGTGAGCGCATCTAATCTCTCTCGCAGACTAACTTGATCTTGAAAGCTTCCTCCATATTGGGTGGGGGGGCCCACTTTCTAGCTAATGGTAACTAGGGTAGTGGTAGGTGCTGACAGCTTTATGTGTGTAGGGTCTACCTTTTTGAATCATTTTGTATTTTTTATTAAACCAATATGTGATTTTAAAAAAGGTGTAACTAAATTGCGATGGATGAAAAAAGGTAGAACTAACTTGTAAAAAGGTGTAATACTAAATTGCAATTGATGCAATTCATGAAAAAAGGTAGAAGCAATGTGTGGTTATGTATTTATAGAGGAAAATAAGCTTGAGGGCACATTGATTATGTCACCCTTACTACAATTAGGACTAGTTGTCCTCAAGGATAAACATGAAAAATTCCTCTAATTGCTATGTAATCCAGATTGGATGGACTGCTCGCGTGGGACTCATTTGGTAATTCATGATCAACTCGGCCTTTAATTGAGCATTTATCTTTTGTGTGTATAATAGTGGCAAACAACTCTTTGGATTTGGGTGGCAGTGAGCAACTAATATAAACAGTTTTTCGCCGCTCCATGAGATATTTTCAAGGTATTGCTTGGCTCTTCAACATGCATCAAATGGCTTGATTAATCCTTAGAATCATTATATATAGTATTAAACTACCAGTTCCTTAAGTTGTTTGACTACTCGCCTATCAACAACGTGTAACATATATCAAATAATATGACCAGAAAAATACCAACAAATATTGAATAACATAGATACCAACATATAATTAATAACATTAAATACCAACAACTCATTGTTCATAATAGTAAGTTTAAGATTAGTGACCCATTCAAACATTGACCACTCTTATAAAAGTGGCAACCAGACCAACCAAATGAACAAATGAGTGAATAGGTTTCAAATAAATATTAATTATAAAATATCAAAAGCTAATTTAGATATCATTATAAAATATTAGCTAATCTAAATCTTCAATTGTCCGGCTAGCAAATGTTGGACGTATCATGCTTGTCCGTCATCAGTCATCCCCATGAACAACTCAAGGTAATCATGTTTACAACCTCATTCTTAGTCAAATGAACAAAGCTTTTCATACAAGCATTAGAGGATTTACTCATCTCCCCAGAGCATAGATCAATTTATTTTTAGAAAATGAGCCAACAACTCTTTTATTTTCCAGGTTTTTACCTCTCATGTCAACAAGCGGGGTTTCATAATTGACTTCTACATCCACATGACACTATTTGAACTTCACTTGAGAAGGAATACGTTTAATCTCACCATCAAGTGAAGGATCTTTAGTGCACAAATTATCGACAACTTCCATAACATCTTCAGCAGTACTCCTATTTGTCTTATCCTTTCCAAATATCTTGTTCCAAGTTTCATACAATGTCCAGCTTGTGTACCACATGTTGGTAGCATTTGGATCAGCCTTGCATGTAAAACAAAAAATGAATTAAAGCATTCCATTTGCAACGTTATGCCTATTGCTACAAAATGAATGAATAAACAAGTAGGAATGAGGAAGCGAACGAATTCGAATAATAATCATGAATATTCAACCTATAAATGATTAAAATGTACATAATCATACAGATGGAAAAATATCTTAAAAGTAAGTGGTCACTGAGTAATTAAAAAATTAGAAATGTAAAACTAAAATAACAATCAAGGACAGACACATAGATTAGTTAATTGCAAATATAGAGGTCCTGAGCATTAATTCCTACCCAAGTTAACCAAAATCTCAAACATCAAATCTTTCAATCTATTTAAAACTCACAGTGTGAAGGATAACAAAATTTCGGTTTGATAGATTATGTGACACATATACTTACTACAGGAAAATAATTGTGTGAATGATATGCATATACTAATTACACATAGAAATATGATGTTAAGAAAGATCCCTTCAGAATAAGAACCAAAGTATCACTGTGGTAATCAATTAGTCCAGTAGTAGGGTTGAAGCCAATACCAGATTTGCCCTTAAGAATATTAAGAAGAGCCCTATGACACTTCTTTCAGATGGTAATCCAAGAGGTAATGTGCAGGTTGGGCCGGATGTCCATAACAGAAAGTCTCAATGTCATTTCTACCTCCAACTTGTTCAAAAACCAGGCTTAAAGATATTATCGCTTTCAACATGTAGTGACAATCTCTCATGCAATCAGCGAGCACAATTTTCTATCGGAGTTCAGACCCTTCAATTTTTATTGAATTATTTGCCCTTGTCTCTAGTTCTAAACTCACTGCTGCATTCGGTTTCATCCTACAATAGCTACAATTGTGGATGAGTTGTCCAATACACAAATTAGACAATCAAACCTTGTCGGGCATTCATTGTAAATGAAGGAATAAATATACTCGTGTGGAAGATAATGGATGTATCAGACGACCAAGAGTGCAAATGACAACGATGATTGTGTGGTTGATTGCCGCCAAGCGCCTAGACCACCTAGGCAACACTATGCACCAAGTATTTTTATTTTATTTTATTTTTTTCTATGTGTGTTAATTTTTTTTTTATTATATTAGCAATGATACACGTTATAGGATAAGTTATAACCAAATACATTTTTCACAAAATATAACAAGTCAAGAAAATGTAAAAAATTACCACAATATCTGTTCAACTTCTAAATTAAATACAAAAATAGTAAATACATAGCATGAATAAATTAAAATTAAGTTAAGTGATTTAATTAGAAAAAACTATTAAAATTAAAGTTGTTCATCTCTGTACATATGGTCTTCATGGTCGGACTCAAACTCAAACTCAATATTTTTTTTTATCGGATTAGAAATCATCCTCGTCAAGATCTCTAAGTTGGATATTTTTTCAAGTAATACATTTCGATATAAATTATTTTAAAAAAAATAAAAAATTGCTTAGGCAAAATCACGCTCTTTTTCAAAAAATATCTTCCTATATATTTGAATTATTTTAAAATTACATATATAAAAATCATCTACTACATAACAGAGCCATGACTGCCTAGGCGGTGCCAAAACCGTCTAGGCGCCGACAAATATCATTTCTGCTATAATTTTCACCAGTTTGATTTAGTTATCGGTAATCAAGTGCTACCAAATGCTTAAGTGGACACCATTTGTATTCCCGTAGATGATAAAAATTGCAACAATTGTTCTTGAAATTTTTCTCAAGCGCAAAAAACCTTAGATGCTAGCAAAATGGCGGACATCTTTGAAACTCTAGGCCTTGCTTACAGATATGAATAATTTGTGGACAAGGGTAGTGCTTTAGAAGTTGTTATGTGGATAAGGGTATTCATGCCATTCTAAAGCTACTCACGTCAAATATCATACATAAATTATAAATAAGAACATTTATCTACTCTATCAGACGATCTACAATATTTTCAATAGGATCTACCAAATATCATTAAAAAAAAGCAACCACATTTCTATCAACAAATAATTGTCAATTTTTATTTACGCCCTTTTTTTTTTATCAAAACTACCAAAAAGCCCCTTATTTATATATAAAATTAATATTATTGCGAATCAAATATAAATAATGCTTTCTCATAAAAATATTATACTCAGGTCTATATATTTGCTCAATAGGATAACTCACTAAAACTAATGACACATATGATTAGACTAATTCTATAAAGGACACGTTATTGAATTTTGCTCAAGTATGTTTTTAAAATTTCCTTTATTTATATTAAAAACTCATCCCAAATTAAATTAATATTTTGGTATATATAAATTAGGACAGTTATTTTATAATAATAAAATAATTTTCAAAATATCCATAAATTATATAATGCACTAAATGCACAATAAACTTACTCGTAGAGTTAGAATACAAATCGACCGATGATATATACTTAAAACTTTCTATCTCTGTATGCAGAAGTGCTTAATAAAAGTAATTTAACTTTTTATATATGTGCATATAATATGGACACAAGGAGTTGTTGGTATAGTATTTAATAGATATGATAATCAATATATATAATTATATATATGTGTGTGTGTGTGTGTGTGACAGTGGTGTACAATATAATGTGTTGGGGCACATCTTGTTTATACTAAAACAGTTGGTGTTGTCTGAATGCAGCGTAGATTCTGATTCATCAGCACGTAATTAAGATCCAAATAATTAAAACGAGGAATTGCGGCTGCCCCATGATTAATATTCTATAGTAACGAATCTCTAATTCAAATGAGAACAAAACTCAATATAAACTAACTTAATAAAATAATTTATAATACTTAGACCAACTCCAAATATGCGCCATGCGTTAGGGTGGAGATGAATTTTACCTCCAACGCAGCACTACAATTCAGCGCCACATGAGTGTTGTGAATAGTATCGCGCTGGAATCAGCGTGACAGTGTTCACCCGCGCTAGATTTTTTTTTATATAATTTTATTTATGTAATTTTTTTCTAATACTTTTACGTTTAAATTGTAATATTTTTATATAATTTATATTATTTAAAATTTAATAGTATACAATAATAATAATTATATAAATTAAACGTATTAAAATATAAAAAATATATATAACGCAGAATGTAGTGCGAACTGTTGGAGATGAATTTCAAATTTTACGCTACTCAAGTGCAAATTCTGCACTAGAGTGACGCAAACGGTTGGAGATGCTCTTAAGATGATAAAGTCGAGACTTAGAGAAAAATATAATTCGATCTATTTGATTTGGTTTTAAAAATTTTAATTCAATTTTTGGTTTTAAAATTTTAAAACTTCGGTCTAATTTTGGTCCAACAAAACCGAATACCGAATAGACTGAAAAATCATAATTTTATTTTGAAAATATAATATACATATAATATTGTAGACCAAATACAAATAAAAAAGAACCTAAAATCCTAATTCTTAAACCAAATTATAAACGCCTCCAATATATTATTAAACTTTGAGTTGTGATTTAATTTGTTGAACTTAACTATGTTATATTTTTTAAATATTGATTAAATTTGTATTATATCTTTTTTAATTTGTTGGTAATAAATTAAATTTAATTATAGTTATGATGTATAATATTTATTTTGATGAAATATATATTTTTAAAAAAATATTTTGGACCGAATAGACTGAATTAACCGAATTCGCCAAATCGAAATAGTTTAGTTTGGTTCACTTCGGTCCAAGCCTCTATTCGGTTCAGTTTGATCCTCAATATAAAAATTTCAGTTATTGTGAATCAGTCTCAAAGTAGAATCGAACAAATCGAATGATTATGAGAGTTAATCTTATACTCACTCCGTCCCAAAACTACTTTCACATTTTCCTTATTTGGATATTTCAACTCTTTTTTCACACACCTAAAAAGGAAATTTTTTACACTCATAAAAGATAATAAAATACATTTTTTATTTATTTAACTTTACACTAACATACTTATTTTTTCTTGGTTCGCGTGCCCAGAACTACTATGAAAGTAGTTTTGGGATGGAGGGTGTAATATATAATTTTAAGGAAGGTAATGTTGTTTTAATTATATTATTTATGGAAATTACAAATGAATAAAGAGATAATATTTTGACAAGGTAGTGTCCTAGTTTCAAATGATGGGAGTAATATTTAACTAGGAGGATAAGTAGGTGTAGGTGGCTCTGTGTGACTGCCAGCACAACTGCCTAGTTGTCAAGTTGAAGTTGCCAAGTTATATCCTCGAATTAAATAAATTTTGGATTAGGCTCCCTTTTGTCTCATTTTTGTTACCCTTGGTTTCTCTTTAATTCTTTTCTATATTTGGAATGATGATACTAAAAGAAGAAAATGAAATAAAAACACTAAACAAATAAATTATACTTTATTTATGAAGACAAGGTTCAATAAAAAAAAAAAAAAAAGTGCATGTAAATATTGATGCAAATAATCTGGTTAGGATTACAAATTCGCAATTCATTATCATACCAACATCATAAATTACTTACTCTTATGCACCAGTTATACCGTGAAACTCAAGTGTATTTTTAAACAACTACATTATTTATTACTGAAAAGTTACGCAAATTATTACTAAAAAGTTACACTATTAAAGATACACTTTTCAGTAATAACATGTATAACTTTTCAATAGTATTTTGTGTAACTTTTTAAAAATAAACTTGAGTTGCACGATGCAACTGGTGCATACAAGAATAAGTCCACTCAAAACTATTGTTATGTAAATTAGATAATGAAAAATATAATATCAATTAACTAACTAATATTTTCTATCGATAGTTGTGAATAAGTGATGTTATGATAGTAATATTTTAAATTTGATAGATTTGAAATAGTAAATCAAATTGAAATGTCCTTAAAAAAACTTGAAGAAACTTAATTTACTCAATCATTTCAAATGCAAATCACCCCCTTTATGTCCCCCCACCCCCAAATGTCTTTCATCTTTATTTAATGTATTTTATTTTTTTCAAATCAATATTTAGATAATACTAGTATCTAATGAGTAAAAATTTTAATTTTATTTCTTAATAAAAATATGTAAGTTTATTTGTGAGAAAGAAGTAGTAATAAAAGAAATACGACATAACTAATATTAATAAATTGAGATTAAATTATAAAAATATTAAATGAACATAAATTTACTTGCAGTTAACCATCTCTATTTTAATTTATACTATATGCCCCTTTTCAAAAAAAAAAAAAAAACTATATGCCAGCCTTTTGCAATACGAGTTGCACCACTTGAGATCATGAAGATCGATTATATCAATTGAACAATATATATACACATACAGCTAACTATATTTTTATATATCAACAAATAAATACAAATAAATTTATATATATATATATATATATATAAAGTTGAAATTTAATTCCAACGTGTCGATGACTAGATACCATGATTTGAGTCTTTTGGCCATCAGGCCCATAATTACCTTAAAAAAAGTCGAATGTCATTCGAAACCATGTGGCCTCTGATTTAATCTATAAAATCATGAGGATATACGATTGCCAGCATTCCAATAATCAAGTTGCCAACCACAAATTAAAACATTAAAGTCATTTCTTAAAATATATATTTCAATGTCATCATATCGTTATTTTTTTTTTGTATGACACATACGGGAAATCTTATATGAGATAGTTTACTATGTGTCCTCTTAATTTAAGTTTACATGAATTCATATGACTGTTATGTATAATTACTATTAGTGTCATTCATATACACTGTTATAAAAATATGCTTAATTTTTTAACAGTGATATTTTATATGTATAACAATTATAGTGAATATATATAACAAAAATGATGTATACACGTAATAGTAATAATTGACAAAACCTAATTTACTGTGAACTTGGAAGCTTTTGTCATTTTCTATTTAGTGTTGGAGGTATATTTATCTTTAACTTAGAGCTCCATAAATTCACGAGTAAATTAAGTCTGTCTTTCATACAAGTATTTATCCAGCATATGAGATTTGACACATTTAAATTGGACATTGAATTTCATTCTCAAAATGAGAATCCTACCTTGCTCCTGAATTCAATGTAAAAGAAGGAACTTAAATTTTTAGTAACAACTATACATCCTGCATGTTCAATGCATTAATTGATATTGTTGTTCAACTACTTTTTTTTTTTTTAAATGTTAATGTACGTGATTGGAGGTGGGAATTAACTGGTGATACGATTTGTAAATATGTCATGAACCTAATACTTTTTTTAATAGGTATGAGTCAGGGTCTGGTCAGATATTAAGAATTATGAGATTGACAAACTTAATTAATATTTAAAAAGTAAAATACATAAGATTATTTTGAAAAAAAATCGATCTTAGGTACAACAATTTATTTTATCATAAAACTTTACAATTATCACTTTATATTACTTTAAATTGAAGCATTTATTATTGACAAATTAATACATTTAAAATAATTATAACAATTAAAAAATTAATACACACAATGCAAACAAATTATAAATTCAAAATCGGTTTACTTCCTTTCTTTTGTAAAATAGAACATAAATACTCGCAAGGCCATTTTAATTATTTTCATTTGAAAGGTAATATACTTCCTTCAAACTGCAATCATAAATTTTCATGCATAAAAAAAAGGGTCCAACGTGATATCTTCTTGTGTGTTTTATTGTGTGGGGGATAAAATAATCAATCCCGTCAAACATATGATTATTAGGCATTTTTGCATGAATAATCATGTGTTTGGCGGGATGGATTATTTTGTCCCTCAAACGAAACACCCAAATGTGCAATTGACATCACTCTTTACAAAATTAATTATTGATCACTTTTGTAATTGATGTACTCCAGAATCCCGACATGCTCTTCATATTTCTCTTTGAAACAACAATAAAAATTTTAATTAAAAAAAGGCAGATTAATTAAGGGCTATCATAACATCATTCACAATAATTGAAAATTTAACTCAATAATGTGGATTTGCTGCAGACGCCCTAGTAAAAATACTAGTCAAATTATGGACATTTCGACAAATAAGATGAATCTCATAGTAACGATGTTGTTATAAGGTATTGTACTAGTTTATTAATATTTAATGAATCACATACTTACTTTTGTATAGCTGTGAAAAATAAAAGATAGTTGTTTAATAAATTATTTATTTATTAATATGTGGAGTAATTTTTTTTTTTTATGTAACGAAATATTTATTGTGGTACATTCAGAAACGAAAGTGAGAAACTTTAAGATGAGAATATTTCACTTTTTAAAATAAAATATGTAAAATGTACATATCGAATTTTTTGAAAAGTAAAATATTTTATATTAAAACTACCAATAACACATGATTTTGTCTTAATAAAACAAATTGTACTAATTAAATTGTTGGGCTATATTTTTTTTATATATTTTTCCTATTTTATCATCACTCTGTTATTTATTAATATTTGTGCATTATTAAATAATAATAATAATGTTTCTTTACAAAAAATATTAATATTCTGAAGAATTGATGATATGGCCTGTGATGAATTAATGCTTTTACTCAATAGTGTATGATATATACATCTCTTATGTATATTGATACACCTTATCCTATTTATACGGGAAAAATGTCTTTTAGGACCATAGTTATATGGTAATTATAATTTAATGAAAATACATTTTCAAGCTTGGAAAAGTAGGACAATAATTTTGAATAGTTGTAAATATAGGTCAATTAGAGCCCGAATCAAACCTAATTCAGGTTTCAAAATTATTGTCCTACTTAGGTCAATTAGAGCCCGAATCAAACCTAATTCAGGTTTCAAAATTATTGTCCTACTTTTTCAAGCCAAAAAATATATTGTCCTTAAATTAAAATTACAATATTGTTGGTCCCTTTAAGTGGTGAAGGTCTAGAGGAGGGTGAGGGGAGTGAATAGACTTTCAAATACAAATTTTAAACTTTTCAAAACAAGATACTAGATCCTTCAAAGTATTTTTAAAGTTTAAAACAAATCTACAAGATTTTAAGAGCACAAAGGTTACAGCTACAGAGTTAAAAACTTAAAGGCAACTTGTAGATATTTTCAGAGTGATTTTTCACACTTAAGAGTGTATTGAAAACCTCTTTGAGTGCAAAGAAAATTGTGTAAGTGTTAATGAAAAACAATCTGAATGATGGAATTTACAGCTGAGTGACTATGAAGTCTACAATTATAGATTCATGATTCTGTAAGAACAAGTTTTATACAAATTTAAAACAATGATGAATGTAACAAAGTATGAATAAATAAAATGCATTACAAGAATAAGTAAATAAGAAGGGCAACCAGAATTTATAGTGTTTCAGAGTCTATCAAGAGACCTCCTACATCCACTGTTACACCACTTAGTTGCCAAATTCACTAAGAATTGATCACTAAGATCTCTTTACAAGTATTTCCCCCTCAGAACTAGATTTCACTAAGATCACTAATCTAAGAACAAGAAACATCTGACTCATTCACAAAATATAAACAGACTCACTAAGAGCCTAAAACCTCACTAAGAGTGATTTACACAAAGTAGATATTACAACAATATAAAAGTATGTGAGGGAACAACAACAAAAAATGATTCTCTTTAAGAAATCATAACCAACCATCCTATAAATCACAAAGAAAATATCTCTCGAATAAAGCTCTCAGAAATTTTGTTGGCTATATGTTGGACTGGCGAACTAATGTAATTAGTGTATGAACAATCACCAAGGTTTGGCAGGTCGCCAGGACCGGCCTGGATCCATGGAGGTCCGGAGCTCGCCCGCCTGGGGGCAGCTCGCCCACGCAGCTCGCCCAAGAGGCTTGCCCCTACCCTCACGAGGACCTCGCCCAAGTCCATCGTCGTATGGCACCCAGAAAACCACACAAGGCGTTGGAGCTCGCCCGTAAGCTCACCCAGGAGCTCGTCTTGTAGCCTATTAGGTCCCGATGGTTGCACTCTCTTTCCCTCTGTCCGGTTTATCCACAAGAGTGGTTTACGGCGAGGTTTTTAATGAGGCCCATCTAGTCTAAGGCATAATAGTAGGATGAGGCATGATAAAGGAAGCAGTGTGAGAGACCAAGACGAGGGTAAGGAACCCTCGTCAACACCGGAAGCCACATAGGCTCGTAAGGTGCCGTCTCACACTAACACACCTATAAATAAGACCTCTCTTGTACTATTCACACAATTCTGAAAATTAATACAATCCACACTGCAATATTTCTCTCTCTAAACTCTCTATTCTCCCTCCCCAAGAACATTAATTAAAAGATTATTGTTTGATAGGATTAATATGTTGTAAAGCCACATAAATAAACATTGATTAGCAAATTCTATCAACAATTTGGCGCTAGAGGAAGGGCGGTGGGGATGAATCTGAAAAATTAAAAAATCTCAAGAACAAAAAGTTAAGGTTTGGTTGAAGGTTTGAAGATTTGAAGGTGTTCTTGATAAAACTCAAGAACACTTGAAGATACACATACATCTTCATCCCTTGAACGAAGAACCCAGATTTCTGGACAAAAACCCGAGTCTTCGGATTTCACGAAATCGGTCCTGAACAAGTTTCCAAACGCGCGCGTGCACACGAATAAACCGAACTTCGGACAATTCATCACACGTGAGGCTAGACGAAAACTTGCACAGCTCCGCCTAAGCTGGACGACAACCACTCAGGCGAGCTCCGTCACTCCGACGACCTCCCTCCACTTCGACGCCCTTCAGCAAGTTACCCCCTCCGAAACCCAAAAATGGCTAACACTCGAGCCGCCAAGGGACAGACCTCCGCAGCTGCGGGAAGGTCTAGAGGGGGCAATCAAAACCAGGCCGAGGTGGAGACCTCACGCCAGGTGGTGGAGACATCACAACCACCTCCCCAGAAGAGCACCGCAGCTCCGCGACCTCCGCGAACTGCGGCGACCCAGGAAGACTTGGCCCCCGCTCTGAGGCACCTGGTCAGCAACCCTGACGAGCTCCAACGCACCATCGCAACCCTACAAAGGTTGCAGCAGCGACAGCAGGACGAGCTTGCCCTAGTACCCAGGAGAGCTCCAGCCGCCGAAACCAGGGAGCAGACCAGGCCCACCCAGGGCACCCAAACCAGGGGGGACTACAGCGTACTCCCCATCGAGCAGGAGGTGAGCTCGGCACAAGCTCGCCAGCGCAGGGAGAGGACTGGCAAAGCCAAAATGGTGGAGGAGGGTCCCGCTCCTTACACTGGAAGGGAGTCGGCCTACACCGGGGCATCTGGCACCCACCAATCTCAAAGGAGGGAAGTCCTTCAAGGCCGTTTGGGCCCGAGGTACGAAGAAAATGAGCGTACGGCAGTCCCAGCTGCGTCCCATGGGGACTCCGACCAGCAGCCACGCAGGTCAGCCCACGAAAGGCTGAGGAGGCCCGCCACTGACCGGTTAGGCCCCCACGGCGGACGCCAGTTCCAGCCCGCCACTGAGAGGTCACCCCAGAGTGAGGTACCTCGGGGACGTGCGTCCGCGAGACGCACGACCTTTGAGCACCCTGAAAAAGGCCGTTGAAATGCTACAAGCACAGGTAGCAGCCAAGTCTGGCGGACCTGACGCCACGACTCTCCCCACCTCTCCATTGGCACCTGCCATCCTCCGCGCACCGGTCCAGAAGAAAATTCAATTCCCGGTGATGTCCGCATACGAAGGCGAATCGGATCCAAAGGTTCACCTGGCCAAGTACGCGGATTTCATAATTTCGGTCGGTGCCATCGACCCCACCCAGTGCCGAAACTTCCCGCTGACCCTAGGAGACCGAGCTCACCGCTGGTTCTCTTCACTCGCCCCGGGGTCCATCTGCTCATTTGGCCAACTCTCGCGGGAATTCCTGGCCCACTTCTCTGGGTTCGGGTCCTACCTCACCCAGAAGCACCGGCTCGCCAACATCCATCAAGGCAAGAGTGAAACCGACCAGCAGTACCTGGAAAGGTTCGACAAGATTCTGCTGGAAGGCGAGCCGGTAAGCGAAGATACCAAGGTCGTCGTAGCGATGGCCGGACTCAGGAGGGGCACCGACCTCTGGAAGGAAATGCACCTCGCATGTCCCAACACTTATAGCGAATTCCGCCACAAGGCGGGGGTGTTTGTGGCTATGCAGGAGGCACTATTGAAAGAAGTTGGTGCCCACGAGGAAAGGAAGCCCTACGGGAAGAAGTCCGGGGGCACCTACAAAGCTCCCCGGAACTTAAAGGCCTTTGGCGAGGGAGACGAGCTCAAAGAAAAGCTTAACCAGGTCCTCACTGTCTCCGTCGACCATGTCTTCACTGCCGTCCAAGGCAAGGCCATGCTGGAGGAGCCAAGGCGGATCCGCCAGGACCGCACGAAGCTCAACCCCAACAAATTCTGTGCCTACCATCAGGCCATCGGCCACTTCACCAGCCTCAAGCAACTCTGGAAATTTTACGAGGAGGGGAAATTGGCCGAGTTCGTGAAGAAGGCCCCAGCTAAGAGACCGAGGTTCGAGAGGAGGGCTACCTCCGATGACGAGGAGGAGGAAGCAGACCAACCTGGTCCCCAACACAGACGGAGGGCACCTCCCCAACCTCAGCAAAACATGGAGCCGACTCGGGAACTCTTGGTTCTTGAGGAGGAGATTGGAGCTGCAGGAGGTCTCCAGGACGGGGGACCCTCCATATCCAGGAGAAAGAGGAAGGCCGAAATTCGAGCCATAAATCAAGTTCAGGAAGGCAGCTCCGGCCCCAGGTCCGTCTCACAGCTCGCTGACGAGCTGACATTTTCTTCAGCGGACCTGGAGGGGGTACTGATGCCCCACAACGACTCGTTGGTGATAACCGCCGACATCATGAACGTTCGAGTTCACAGGCTACTTGTGGACACCGGCGCATTCACCAACATTCTCTTCAAATCCACCTTGGATGCCTTAGGTGATTTTGAGTCGTACCTGGAACCTAGTAATGCTAGGATAGTGGGGTTCGGAGAAGCTGTAACCGTCCCCCTAGGTAGTGTTAGGTTGAGCGTCCAACTTGTATCGGCTGAGGACCCCGAAAGGAGACTGACTAGGCTCATAGATTTCCTAGTTGTCGACCAGCAGTCCTCCTACAACGGGTTCCTTGGCCGCCCTTTTATTAATAAATTCAAAGCGGCGTGTTCGACGTACTACTACTGTTTAAAATTCCCAACTCCAAAGGGTGCCGGAACTATAAAAGGTGACCAGAAAAAGGCCCGAGAGTGTTTACTCCAAATCAAAGATGGCCGGGTCAAGAAGTTCGTTACACAAGTCCACATTCTCGAAGAGGACGTACAGATCCCTGCAGACGAGCCAAACATCCTGGACGTCATCTCTGTCGAAACTGAGATGATGGAGGTAGGCGATTTGGCAGAAATCAACCAAGGCAGTGGACCTGTGCAAGACACACAACCGACACCAATGGAGGACGTAGAAGAAACCCAAGTGTTGAGACCTGCGCAGGGGTCGGTAACTGCGCAGGGGCAGCAGCCTACTCCCTTGGGGGTAGCTGATGAGGCTCAAGGTGGGCGACCTGCGGGAGGTCAAGAACCAACACCCATGGACGTTGACCCAACTCCCCAAGTCACCACACCATCCCAAGCTGACAGACCACCGGAGGTGTTCACAACCGACAAGCTCGCCCAAGCTGAAAGCCAACCCGATGACCTCGAACCGCGCATAGGCCACGATCCTGCGCAGATGTCACAAGGGGAGTGGGACGAGTTCATCAACTACCCGAGGTGGAAATGTCAGAAGAGAAAGGCAACCCCCATGGAGGAGTTAACGATGCTCCCGGTGGACCCGGAAAGGGACTTAGAACTTTTCATCGGCTCTGAGTTACCTGAACCGTACCAGTCGAGGATGGAGCTATTCTTAATTACCAACCTGGACATATTTGCCTGGTCCCACGAGGACATGACGGGGATCCCATTGGAACATGCTTGCCACAGGCTTAACATAGATCCGACGAGGAGACCCGTACGCCAAAAGCGAAGAAAATATGGACCAGACAAGTACGCAGCTCTAACAGTTGAGGTGGAGAAGTTGTTAGACAACAAGCTCATCAAGGAGGCTTTGTGTCCACAGTGGGTCGCGAACCCCGTCCTGGTGAAGAAACACAACGGGACGTGGAGACTCTGCATTGACTTCACGGACCTGAACAAAGCATGCCCGAAGAACAACTTCCCACTACCTCACATTGACCAGCTGGTGGACAGCACTGCAGGCCATGAGATGATGACATTCATGGATGCTTTTGCGGGCTATCATCAGATAGCTCTACACCCGGATGACCAGGAACATACGGCGTTCTACACCAACAAGAACATGTATTGCTGGGAAAGGCTGCCGTTCGGACTCATCAACGCCGGAGCTACCTACCAAAGATTGGTGAACAAAATGTTTGACCAACACATCGGTGAATCCATGGAGGTGTACGTGGACGACATAGTTGTCAAGAGTTTGAGAAAGGAGGACCACCTGGACCACCTGAAACAGACCTTCGACATACTGCGCCACTACAACATGAAGTTGAACCCCAAGAAGACCAGCTTCGGCGTGCACTCTGGGAAGTTCCTGGGGCACCTAGTTAGCCGGTGGGGGATTGAGGTCAACCCAACACAGGTCCAATGCATAATTGAGATGGGGATACCCAACTCCATCAAAAAAATTCAAAGGCTGACAGGGTGCATGGCAGCCCTTAACAGATTCATCTCCAGGTCCGGCGACAGAAATCGTCCATTTTTCGAGGTAATTAAAGCAAACACACGGAGGTACAAAGAGGCGGCCAAGGCCAACAAGCTCCACCTCAAAAACCACTTCGTCTGGACAAATGAATGCCAACGAGCCTTCGAAGATATCAAAACATACCTGGCGGACACACAGATTCTGTCGAAACCAATACCTGGAGAGAAGCTGTATCTGTACCTAGCCGCGTCGGAGGTGGCCATCAGCTCCGTCCTGGTCTGAGAAGAGGCGAAAACACACCTTCCAGTGTATTACGTGAGCCAAGTCTTACATGAAGCTGAGTTGCGGTACACCCCAACAGAGAAGCTGGCTTATGCACTGGTGATGAGTGTTAGAAAATTGAGGCCTTACTTCTTTGACCATCCAGTAGAGGTGCTGACAACGTTCCCACTGCGTCAAATACTACAGCGCCCAGACACTGCCGGACGCCTGCTGAAATGGTCACTGGAGATCAGCCAATACGGTATTACCTACGCACCCCGAACAGGGATCAAGGGACAAGCACTGGCCGACTTCATCGTCGAGCTAACTTTCCCACAAGATCCGACGAGGGGGCGTATAGCTCCGTGGCATCTCTACGTGGACGGATCATCAACTAGCATGGCAGCAGGCGCCGGTGTGGTCCTAATCAGCCCAGACAGACAAGTCTTCACCTCCGCAATTCGGTTCGACTTTCGAGCAACCAACAATGAGGCGGAGTATGAAGCGTTGATAGCAGGACTTAGGCTATCATTAGCTGTGGGGGCAACCAATCTTCAAGTTTTCGGAGATTCCCAGCTAATAATATCCCAAGTCCGGGGGGAATTTGAAGCAAAAGACCAGCAGATGATGACCTACCAGAAGTTAGCCGCGCATCTGATCTCGATGTTTACACAAGTTTACATCAATCAAATACTGCGGCTAGAAAACACACAGGCAGATGCTCTAGCCCGGCTAGCTACTAGCAACGGCGAAGCCGAATTCACGGAGGTTGTGATCACCACACTGAAAAACCCCTCGACGTCCGATTACAAGATAAATCAGACCTCGAGTGGGGGGCAAGAAGATAGTGAAGATGGTGAAGATTGGTGCACTCCAATCCAAAAATACTTAGCAGACGGAACAACCCCCGTAGACGCCTGGGAAGCTAGCCGGTTAGTAAAGCAAGCTGCCAGATATACGCTGCTGGATGGCCAGCTCTATAAACGTGGATTCTCTCTACCCCTACTCAAATGCCTAACTAAGAAGCAGGGGTCCGAAGTGTTAGAAGAAATTCACGAAGGGATTTGTGGGAGTGACGCTGGGGGGCAAGCATTGGCATATAAAACGATCAGACAGGGCTACTACTGGCCCACTCTTCGCAAGGATGCCATCAGCTTCGCTCGAAGATGCCGAAAGTGCCAACTTTTCGCACCTAACATCCACTCCCCAGCCAACCAGCTTAAGTCGGTTTTCAGCCTATGGCCTTTCGCGAAATGGGGTATCGACTTGATCGGCCCATTTCCACCTGGTAGAGGCGGTGTAAAGTTCGCTGTTGTAGCAGTAGACTACTACACTAAGTGGGCTGAGGCCGAAGCTCTCACAACCATAACCCAAGAAAGGATGATCGGTTTCATTTGGAAAAACCTGATCTGCAGGTTTGGACTCCCGCAGTCGGTCATCACTGATAATGGAAGGCAGTTCGACGGACAGAAGTTGAGGGACTTCTGCAGTTCGTGGAACATCAAGAAGCACTACTCAACTCCATATCACCCCCAGTCGAACGGCCAAGTCGAGGCGGTAAATAAAATCCTGAAACACATACTGAAGCTCCGCCTCGAGGAAAAGAAGGGGAGCTGGGCAGACGAACTCCCGGAGGTCCTATGGTCCTATAGAACTTCTTATAGGGCCAGCACCGGGGAGACCCCGTTTGCCCTAGCCTTCGGGACTGAGGCCGTAGTCCCGGTAGAAGTCCAGAACAAGACTTGGAAGGTGGTGGGGTATGATGAAGAAAAAAAATGATGAAGCCTTGGCAGTAGAAAAAGATCTGATCGAAGAGACCAGAGCTTCATCAGAAATGAAAAAAGCCACCTACAAGCGCAGAGCGGAAAAATATTACAACTCTCAGGTCCGTGACCGAAAGTTCAAGGTCGGAGACCTGGTGTTGAAAAAGAAATTGATGGCCCCACCAGGTGCATTCGGTTCAAATTGGGGAGGACCATTCCGGGTCACTGCAGCCTGGCCGAACGGTACCTATGATCTAGAAGACGCAGAAGGCAAAGCTTTGTCATACACCTGGAGCTCGGCACATCTAAAAAAGTTCTACCAATAGACTAGAATTCTGTAATAGACTAGTCGAAGGTTGGCATCAGAAATGTAGATGACAACCGATGTAAATTACGTTGCTGAAAAAATTCAAAAAAAATTCCCAAGTGTTTGGACCTGCGCAGCTCCCCAACCAGGCGAGCTGCACTTGGTCGCCCACTACTCCTGGTAGCTCGCCAAATCTAGCTCGTCCACTTGCTCAAAAAAAAAAAAATTTGTAATGCGCAAGGACCAAGGTCCCAAACGTTGTAATTAAATAGCTCGAAGGCAAAGGCCAAAGTGCCCAAGGTCGCGAAGGTACCCTTCCTAAAGGGTTGCTAAGCACCTACTGCCACAAGTCAGAAAAATTTGTGAAAAAGACAGAAACGTCTAAGGCAAGGTTCATGAAACCCAATGGCCCAACGTGAATCAATCGAAGTGCAGTTCGCCGCCCTAAGTGGCCTAAGACGAACGATTCGTGGCCCTAAGTGGCATAAGACGAAGAATACGCACTCTCAAAACAGAGGTACAATTTGTAGTCGAAAGTGACGTAAAATGAACGATTCGCTTCTCAAAGTAGAATAAGACGAACAATTACGTACCAGGAAAATAAACAAGAACGAGCTATTCTAAGAAATTATAACGTAAAAGCGCAAAAACATAAATGAAAAAAGTTGGACAAAAAATGCTCGACTTATATTCAAAAGGATACTTAAGAGATTTTCAAGCCAAAAATATACTTGAAAAAATCCTAAGTATGAGTAGTGGTGCTGGCCACAAAGGCCCACCAGCTAGCCGTCTTTGAATTACAAAAAGCTCCTTCTGGGCGAGCTGCACGTGCCCGGCGAGCTAAATCTACTTGGATAAAATGTAAAAACTACAAAAATGGAGCTCCTTCTGGGCGAGCTCCACAACCCGACGACCTACTATAACTTGGAAAGTAAAAGCTAATCTAAGAAAGCAAGGAAAACCCTAAGTCTCGGGGGCATCAGCAGGGACGGAGGTGACCTCGGCGGGGATATGGGCGACCTGGGCACCAGGAAGGGCAAGTTCGGCCTCTGAAGTGATGTTGCCAGTGAGCCCGCTGGCATCGAACTCGCCCAGATTTAGCATAGCATCCCCGCACGCCTCTTGGAGCTGCTCCATAGTGGGCGGAGTCCGTTCTTCTTGGTCGGCGACCTCCGTTTCGCCCAGATTCAGTTCCGGCACTGGGATAGTATTGATGATCTTGAACCGTGCCGGAATAAAATCAAATGGAATTCCAAGTTCGGGGAGGTCGCCAATATCCAGCTCGGCATCATCATGGAAGGGGACCCTGTCCAAGCATTCTTTGAATTCGCCCACTACCGCCTTTACCTCATCATCATGATGGGCTCGCGCCCACCAGAGGGCCCTTAGAACCTCGGCGTAACATTGCACGAAGCCCCGATCCGAGGCCTCGGCTCTTGCGGCTACCAAATCGGCCGAGGAGGCAGCACTGTTGCGTAGTTCGGCGACCTCAAGGGCCTTCGCCTCCAATTCGGCCCTTAGCCTCTCGCACTCAGCTTTGGAGCTCTTCACCAGACCCCGCTGCAGTGCGAGGTCTTTCTTTGTGATCCCGTGGCTTCCGACCTCATGGGCGAGCTGGGTGGCAAGCTCCTCTTCCTTCGCCCTTATCCTTGCCTCGGTCTCCTCCTCGAGCCGGGCGAGCCGACGTTGGACAGCCTCGAGCTGCTGAAGGGCGCTTTGCTCAGCGGCCAGCGATGCCTCAGCCCGTTCCTCGGTGAGCTGCGCCTGTTTCTTCGCTTTGTCAGCGGAGTCCGCCAGCGCCAACATCCGTTTGTTCCTTTCGGAGCGACCCGCCTCCAACTCGACAACCTGCTCGAGGGCCTTTTGATTGGCGAGCACCAATCTACTCGCGTAGTGGCCCGAGAGAAGGAGGTTCTCCCTCAGGTCCTGACTGTTAATGCCCGCCACCAACGGGGTCGTCCAATGCCTAGTCATCTCGCTCACAGAGTCCCGGGCTATGCCCGGTGGGAGATTTCGCATCGAAGTAAGGGAGAGATTGCTCAAAGGCATGCAGAGCCTCGTGGCGGTTCGGGAAGGCGATTGGAGCATAACTGCAGGATCAAAACAGATGAAAACTGTTAGAAAAATAAAAGATTGAAAAGCAATGAGGGTCAATTGGGCGAGCTACTTACTGAGCTCGGTCATGATCCCAACCCAGTAACGTGTCGTCGGTGGTTTGCACCCCGAATGGAGAAGGCGAAGGGGGCGAACTCCGAATGGGCGTGGCCGCCAGCAGGGCGGCGGATTGGACAGAGCCCCCCTGTCCTGACCTCGCCGAGGTCCTCTCAGCCCGGTCGGACTCCTCGTCGACCAGACCAGTGTATCTCGTTCTTTTGAGAGCAGGAGGATCCTCCCCGCCAGCTCGGGAGCCACCACCACCTTGAGCCCCCCTCTTTCCTCGACCTCGCTCAGAGGGGGCAACAACTCGTCCTCCACCTCGCCCGGCCCGGGCGACCTCTGATGCCTTGGACTTATCAGGAGCCCTGGCTTTCTCCTTTTGGGCTCCCGACCCACCAGCCTCGCCCTTTTTGGAGGCGAGCTCTGCCTTCTTGCTCGCCTCCAGGGCGAGCACAGATGGCGGGGCGAGTCTATTGGGGCGAGGTGGGCCCATCTCAAATCGCTATTTCACGAGTTGATAGGCCTCGGGGATCTCGGCGATCGGGATGGCAACGAAGCTACCACCTGCACAAAAAATACAAATGTCAGCATGATGGACGAGCTACCCCCCCATAAGCGAGCTGTAAAGAGTTAGACCTGGGAGCTCGGGACCTTGGATGTCAAGGTGGTGCGGTAGTGTGAGGAGCCCGGCGAGCCGCAGGCAATGGTGCGCGCACAGATGGGCGACCTGTCTGTCCTTCTCGCTTCTCAAACAGCAAATGGCGCGCACCACGTCGAACTGCTCCGACACTTTAGGCCTGCCCCGGCTAGATTTGTGTCGCTTCGGAACTGCAAAAGGAAAGGAAATTAGAATTAGTATATCTAATTCAACCCACGCACACCGAAATAAGCGACCGACTGCTGGCTTCCCCATATCCCCCTGGGGTGGGAATACGGTCACCCCGTCCGTGATACGTGTTGGAGGCTCGCCAATCTCCACCGATGAAGAAAAACTGCTTCTTCCATTCACAGACTTTATTGGGAAGTTCCCCAAGAAATTTCTCCCCGGGATGAGCTTTCAGGTAATAATACCCCGCGCCGTCCTGCGCCCGCTTGGTCACGGCGAAGAGCTCGCCCAAGTCCCCCGAGGTTGTCGCGTTCTCATAACCCTCCAACCCAAAAATAGACAGGGCGGCGAGGAGGTTGCTCCATGCATTCGGAGTGAGCTGGGTGATGGCCAGATTATTGTCAGCAAGGTATTGGCCAAGGATCGGGTGCAGCGGCAAAGTAAGCCCGGCCCTCAGGACATCCACGTTCAGGGCAGTCATCCCCTCAGGAGGTGCGTCGGCCCGCTCATCCTTCATCGGGGCATACATAAAAATATCCAGTGGGATGCGATACTCCCTGGGTATAATAGGCAGGTCGCATTCATCGATAAGGCTCTCCACCTCGCCAGCCTTATACTCAGAGGGGACAACTTCTTCCAGGTCGGCGGGGTCAGCGCGAGGTACCCGATTTGGACAAGGGAAGCTCGTCGCGTACTCAGCGACATACTCGTTCCAATCAAATGGATGAGCCACCTGGGCGGGGACCTGGTACTCAACCAGCTGAGGTTCGGGAAAACCAATGCGGCGGAACCATTCGAGCGTGACCTCCTCCAGCTCGCCACCCTCCTCACCGACCTCGGCAGCGCCCTCCTCAACCTCCTCGGGTCCTTCGTTGCCGCTGGCAACTCTTCCTCCTGGGCGACCTCGCCACCTTCCTCCCATACCTCATGGTACACGGAACTTGAGGCTCCTTCCTCCGGGTCGGGACGTAGCTCGCCAGGCAGCTCACCAAGTGGCTCGCTGGAGATCTGGCGAGCTACCGAGGTCGCCTCAGAGCTGGAGCCAATCTCCACATACGAAACCCGAGGTGGCTCATCCTCAATTATGGGCAGTTTATCAGGATTCCGGTCCGACAGGGTTCTACTCGAAGAGCGCGTCGACATGGTCTCAGAGGAGTTCAAAGGTCTCAAAGTCCAGTAATCCAAGAGTCAGGGAAATGTAAAGGTTCTCGGTGCAATCCACGGTCCGAAACCCCGTAATCTGGGAGAAATAACAGAAAAATCAAATAAAAGATAGAAGAGAAGAGAGAAGAAATCGAATCCTACCTTGAAGAGCCTTCGAAAATCCATCGAGCACAAGAAAAATCGGTCGTCGGGAAAGCTCTGAGAATTCAAAATGTAAGAAGTGAGAAAATGAATTCGTTTCCCCCTATTTATAGACGTCGGGGCGAGGTGCGATATTCACAAAATACAGGGACCTGTTTGCAAGAAATTTGAAAGTTGGTGTGATTGGGGGCGGGAACCGAGGTCTCAAAAGATGTGCATGACCCCTGGATTCCCGCACCACGATGACCAGGGATAACCGCCCTCAGTGAGCTCGCCTCATAGCTCGGCAATCACCCAGAGATAGTTCGCCGAATTTCAAGTTCTCCAGCTCGCCTGCACATTTGACGAGGTCATGACACATGCGAGCTGGGGGGCAAATGTTGGACTGGCGAACTAATGTAATTAGTGTATGAACAATCACCAAGGTTTGGCAGGTCGTTAGGACCGGCCTGGATCCACGGAGGTCCGGAGCTCGCCCGCCTGGGGGCAGCTCGCCCACGCAGCTCGCCCAAGAGGCTTGCCCCTACCCTCACGAGGACCTCGCCCAAGTCCATCGTCGTATGGCACCCAGAAAACCACACAAGGCATTGGAGCTCGCCCGTAAGCTCGCCCAGGAGCTCGTCTTGTAGCCTATTAGGTCCCGATGGTTGCACTCTTTTTCCCTCTGTCCGGTTTATCCACAAGGGTGGTTTACGGCGAGATTTTTAATGAGGCCCATCTAGTCTAAGTCATAGTAGTAGGATGAGGCATGATAAAGGAAGCAGTGTGAGAGACCAAGACGAGGGTAAGGAACCCTCGTTAACACCGGAAGCCACATAGGCTCGTAAGGTGCCGTCTCACACTCACACACCTATAAATAAGACCTCTCTTGTACTATTCACACAATTCTGAAAATTAATACAATCCACACTGCAATATTTCTCTCTCTAAACTCTCTATTCTCCCTCCCCAAGAACATTAATTAAAAGATTATTGTTTGATATGATTAATATGTTGTAAAGCCACATAAACAAACATCGATTAGCAAATTCTATCAACACTATAGACTTGCTTAGGATGAATGCTTCAAATGCTCAGGTTATTGTTGTTGTTGTCTCCTCTGAATTCCTCTTCTATTTATAGGGAAAAATGTGTGTCTTATCAGTTGAGAATTACAAATTTTGTATTCTGGATAAGGCTCATCTCTCTCTATAATTTTCCATATGTGTGAAGTGGTCATCCTATATCACACAGAATAGTACTTGTTGTACTATTTATCTTTATCTTCAAATATGTTATTAGCCTTCAATAATCTTCAGACTTCAAAAGAAAACACATCCTTAAGTACTCTTTAGTGAGTGCATGTTAATGCTTCATTAATCAGAGCTTTAATGGTCTTCTTAGCTTCTTGATTGGTTGATATTTTGAGTTTAATCCTCCAATGGTCTTCAACATCTGTAGCCTCTCTCTTGGGCTTGTGATTAGGGTAATAATTGCATCATATTTAGGGTATTCTAGCATGTTATTAAGTGATTTGTATGCATTATTGACCATAATATGCTATATATTGTGTTATTCACCCTTGTGTAGAGGAAAGTTGATTTTATAGGTGAAAACGAGCAAAATCGAGGAAATTATGTTGAGGAAGATGGAATACCGTGATCCAAGTATTTAGGGAAGCTTAAAAGATCAAGAGGAAGACCTTAGGAAGCTTGAATGAGCCAACAGATCAAAACGGAAAAAGTCGAAATTGGGCGGTGGAACTTAGCCTTTGCTCGAGCGGCTCATGAACCTAGGTCGAGCGGATATTGCTTTGACCCTAACTAGGCATGGGCACTCTATCAAGCTTGCTCGAGCGCCACTTACACATAGCTCGAGCACTTGCTCAAGCGATAGTCCGGATGTATATTTTTTAGGACAATTTCGTCTTTCCATCCATTTAATGAGGGACAATCAAGTCATAACGTTTTGGGCACTATAAATACCACTTGAATCAGATTTTGGTGGAGCCTTTAATCATTTTAAAAATTCTTAGATTAAAGAGAGGTTAGAGGGAAATTACTTCTGGGTTATAATTTGATTCTACATCTTCATCTTTCAGTTACTTTTGATCTAGCTAATAGATTTTTGATCCGTTTGTTTTATTAGATTTCCCATTACATTCTCTACAAGTGTACGGTAGGATTTTGCATTTTGAGCTATGGATTGAATTTTGGTAATGGAAGGTAGATTGCTTGTAATTCAATTTCATTCAACATTGGTAAGTCTTCTCATTACTTTGCTATTCTTGTCTTAGTTATGATTTCTATTAGTTTAATTATTGTTTGTTCTTCACCATTAGCCATGGGCTAATCCCTTTTTGCACTGGGGATATGGATATTATGATGTAGTTTAATTGCTTGTGATTCCAATGCATGTATGAGCTAATTATGTGTATGAATTCTCTCAATTGATGTTTGATTGAACTATTGGTGGATTCTATTTGATGTTTTGATCATTAATTGGATTGACAACATATGAGAATTGAATTAGTTCAATTAGGATTTGAATAGATAATTGTGCACACCATGTGTTTGTGTTATGGTCTCTATGTCAATGAGAATTGCTTGATTCCAAGAACTATGCAATTGGAGTATTGATTGTTTAAGTGAGAACTTAGGCATTTGATAGAGTCTTAGAACTTAGTTCTTGCACTTAATGACCCTTATGCATGCCAGGAATTACATGTAGTTAAATGAGCCATAATTGAAGTACCTCAATGCATTCCACCAACACTTGCTCACTTGTCAAAAGTGATAGATAGATTTCCGATATCTTGCAAGCGTAGATAGAACCCAAGATATTGTCTTAACATTTCTTTGGAAATCACTTTGATAAACATCTAAACCTAGCATTTCAAACATTGTTTCTCTTGGTTCAATATTTTAACTTGGTCACTTGCCAAGTACAACAACAATCACGTACACTTGTGTGTTGCATACTCAATTTGGGCAAACAGCTTATAGGTTTGCTCATGCAACTTCACAGTTCTAACAATTTCCCTTATTTAGATTTTTGACAAAACTAGCATGCAATTCTTCTTGAACAAGAACACTACCCAAGTTAATCTTGTATAATCGTCCACGATCACCAATGTTTACTTCCTTCCACTGAAGTTAAGTGGTGAGACTGGTCCAAACAGATCCATGTGGAGCAGCTAGAGTGCATTTGTTGTGGAAGTAGTCTGCACATCCTTGAATGAGGCTTTTGTTTGCTTTCCCTTCTGGCAGGCATCACACTTCTGTTCCTTGGCAAACACCTCATAAGGAAGCCCTTTGACCAGACCCTTCTTTGGCACCTTGTTGAGGGTCTTAAAGTTCAGATGGCCTAGCCTTTTGTGCCATAACCAGCTAACTTCTAAAATGCTCTTGGCAACAAGGCATGAATCATCTGGGCAACTTGCAAAATCTGCAAGATGCATATTACTTCATCTGAGGCCAGTTAGTAGCACATTCTCATTAAAATCATTAATAATAGAACTAGAGTTTTTAGAGAATCTTACAGAGTACCCCTTATCACAGAACTGGGATACTGAGAGAAGATTGTGCATGAGTCCCTTTACAAAGTAGACTTTCTCAACTCTTGTGCTCCAATCAGCAGGGTACCAACATCTCTGGTGACTCCAAAATAGTTATCACCAAACACCACTCTAGGCCCATCTAATGCAAAAACTCCAGGAGGAGATGCTTCTCACAGGTCATGTTCTTGGAACACTTATTGTCTATGTACTGGACAACACTCTATACTTCTCCTCACTCAATTGGGCTATAACTATGAATAGGATGCCTCTTCTGACCTTGGGGCTTCTGAGTTTTAGAATTCTTCTGCTCAGCCGAGGTCTTCTGAGGCTTTCTACTCGTCTGCCTAACTGAAGACTTCTGAGTCTTTTTACTTGCCTGGCCTGCTGGTTTAGATGCAGGCTCAGCTGGCCCTTTACCCTTATGAGGATCCCTTACAAGCTCATTGTCTTTCTTCTTTTGTCGATTAGGTTTGAGATAACCAAGACCCCTTTTGTCATGCACAGTTTGTGAAGACCCAACTATGTCAGACATGGAAATTTTTTCCTTAGTCAGCTGGTCCACTTTCAGCTAAAGTTGTTATGCATTTTTAGTTATCTGTTCGTTCTGTTTAAAGAGTTCATCGAACTTACCTGCAAACTGATTATGTTCATTACTTAAGACTAGATTCTAAAAAAGCAACATTTCTATTAGTTTCTCCTATTCCTCAAATTTTGCTGCCAAGTCAACTGACCTTTTAGCATGTGATTTATAAGGTTCTACTAATAGTCTGGAGTTCTCCATCCCAAGTCTTACAATTTGAACCTCAACATTCAACTTAGAGATCTCCTCTTCTAATAAAGAATAAACTTTTGGAGAGGATTGGAGATTAGACAACATTTTTTGTAAATCTGACTCCATGGAATAGGTGGAAGAGTAGGATATGCTTACAGAGTGTGTTGAATATTGTACCTCTTCTACCTTAGCCATAAGGCAGAGATCTTCTTCTGATTTGAGATCAGATGAGGATGATGATGAGCTGACTTCTTCCTTCTCTTCCTCAGCTAACAAGGCCCTATCGTTAGAAAACCTTCAGTCCCTCTTTAGCCTCTCTCTTCTCTCTCCCTTGGGGTCAGCTGGGGAGAATCGTAGCTATAATACCGCAGCTTGTTGGAAGAGAAACAAACACCATCTCCTCCTCTCTTGGGAGTTGGTTCCCCCTTCTTTCTGGAGACTTGTATCTGGATTCATTGTAATTTGATTGTCTCTGCCAGTCAGATGACTTCTGGTTCCTTTTAGAAGAATCTCCCCTGCTATTCTTCCAGTGTAATTTATACTTCTGAAACTTATGTGACATGCTGTCAAACTTCTTGTTAGCAAAGCTAACTGCTCTTTTAGGCTCAAGTCCTCTGTAGTTGATGACTTCTCATGGCTCCCAGCTGTAGCAGAGAAAGCTACACTCTCTGCAGCTGAGGCTGATGGAGTCTCATCTTCTTGGTCTTCTTCTTGCAGATCAAACTCATGAGCATTAAGATGAGATAAACGTGTGTGGTGACTCATCTATGAGAGATTCTTGGTTTCTTTAATCACAGTCACCTTGACTCTCCATCTAGGGGTAAGGGTTCTGAGAAGTTTGTTATTAATTTCTCTCTCAAAGTAATCCTTCCCTAATGAACTTGCTTTATTGAGGATGTTGGTAAACCTCATATCTAGCTAATCGATAGTTTCATCAACTTTCATCTTGAACGTGTCGAATATATGGAAGACAACTTGCAACTTATTCTCCTTGATCTAATATGTTCCCTCACATATCAAGGATAACTTTTCCCACATCTCCTTTGCGATTTTGAAAGTTTCAATTTTCTCGATGTACTCATTGGATAGAGTTTCTATAATCTCAGTCCTGGCCACCTTGTCAAGATTGAATAACTTTCTCTCAGCATATGTCAGATCACTTTTCTTCTTATGGGTCTATGTCCTTGAACTGATCTCAGTTTCAGGAGTCTTCCCATCGCTTACTGGCTCCAAAAGTACTTGATGGGACCATCTTCAAGCACGTCCAACATACGATCATGGATTGCACATAAGTGGTTCTCCATTCTGAACTTCCAGTAGTCATAATTCTTCAATAGAAAATTCTGGAAGCTATCTGGTCTTTGATCTGCTCTTCTTGTAAGAAGCAATTCCTACATGTGTGTTAGATAAAAGCACACAAATTTTTGAAAAAGATTTTCAAAGGATCTTCCTGGTGACCACTAGAAGCTTCTCAGGTTGTGGTCTTTTGAACACACTACTCTGATACCACTTGTTGGTCCCTTAAACAGGTTTTAAAGTGAAAGGTTTTTACAAGTCTAGAAGGGGGGTTGAATAAACTTGTATCAGCACTTAAATTTTTTCATTTTTGGGCTTTTTATAAAGTTGGTTGACTACCCAAAGGTCATTTGATTTTAAAAGCAACAGTAACCTGTTGAGTGCGCTGTGTATTTTTCGTGCGGAAACATTTTTAAAAGAAAATCTTTTAAAGTGAATATGCACAAGTAAGTAAAGCAGTAAGTAAAGAATAGGGACACGAGATTTATAGTGGATCGGATTAAATCCTACATCCAAGTACTCTCCACAATTCAACTTGAATTGTGGGTCTATCCACTATCTTTCTCTCTCACTCACAAACTCGAGAGCAAAAACTCTCTTACAATGGTTAGTGCAATCTTGCAACTAACTTATATGCTTCTCCAAAACCTTACAAATGATTAGCGTTTATGAGAGTATTTGAGTAAAAGGATATTTCAGTAGCATTTCTGCAAAGTTAAAATCGTGTAAAATTAAATCTTCACTTGTACTCCTATTTATAGGGATCGAATTACTAGCCGTTGGGATTGACTAGAGTTCAAATCTCCTATAAATCTGTAATCAATCAATCAGAGTGATTGATTGATTCTGGTCTTGATTTCCGAGTGTCTTCTTTCCAAACTGGCTTGATTTTCAATCAACTTTGTCTCCTTGATTGGTTGCCTTCAAATCTGGAAGTCATGTAGCCGTTGCTTGGATCTTGTCCCCTTGACTTACTTAATTTCAATACGGACAGATCTTCTAATAAGAAATTCTTATTAGCTGGTTTCTTCTTCTTCACTTGGGTTCGGCTTCATCTTATCCTCGTCTGACTGCATTGGACTTTTTAGTTGGGTCCTTCTTCTTCACTTGGGTTCGGCTTCACCTTCAACCATGTCAGTTGGCTTGATCTACTGTCTTCAAGGAATTGGCTAAGTCTTCAAGTTGATCTTAGTTGATCTTCTTCTCTACAAGCATTTTCGGATCTTCTAGGCTGCAAGGTTCCCTCTTACAAATATCTATCTAGTCCTAGTCTACTCATCAACTGACTAACAGGTTCAGCTGGTCCTATTACAAACTAAGTTAGTTTTCATATCATCAAAACACTAACAGAATACCCTAACACTGCCTAAATAGGTGACCAAAGTCATGAGATGGAGAAGTTTGTTTTACATATGCTTAAAAATGCTGGGTGAGATCATCTCATTTTTTGCCTATAAATGTGGGGTGAGTACAACAAACATCTCATTAAATATTTATTAATATAAACATGCAATTGAAATATTTTTAATATTTTTATTAAAATGCAGGAAACATTGGGTATTGGTTGCCATAATCATGTGTACACTTGATGTATATTTTATGGACCCAGCTATAGATGGGGTACATTTCACTCACCCTGGTCTCATTAGATTTATAGATTGGTAAGTTCTTTTTTTATATTTTCATATAATAATTTATTTTATTTTTAGAATTATTCATATGTATTCTTTTTTTTATTTTTAATTACAATAACAACAGTATGATGAGATGTATCGGTGTCGCCTTCCGGCAGAAGCATCAAGAATTTTTAATAAAGTTCTATGGCAAAATATTATGATAAATACTCTGATGCAAATGGCGGCCGCCTAGGCGCTTGGCGGTGGCCGACCGCCGACGACTATGCCTTGGCGATGAGAAATGGCGGAGATCAGGTTTGGCGCCGCCTAGGCGGTCTCGGCGGTTTCAAGAAAACGGCGGGTTTGGCGGGATTTTTTTTTTTTTTTTTTAAGTTATTTGATGATAATTTAGTTTAAACTATTGATAGTTTATTCGTATGATGTATTTTGTATTTTGTTTAGAAGATGAACATGTCATTTTATGATGGTTTTTACTTTTTAGCATTTTGTGGACTTGTAGTATTTTGTGAAAAATGCATTTGGGTATTAAACTATTAATTATATTTTATTTTAAGTTTACAATTTATTGTGAAATGTATATTTTTATTAGAAAAAATTAATATTATTAGAATTTTTTTTAAAAATAATTAGAAATATATTAAAAAATCTTGGCGCCGCCTAGGCGGCCTTGGCGCTTGAAGGTGGTCGGCCGCCCGCCGACCGCCGACCGCCATTTACACCCTTGGATAAATATACTTTAAAATATTATGAAATTAATTGAAAATAATAGTAATTGTATTAACTATATATATAATTTTTAATCAACAGGTGCCGATGAAGGAAGATAGTGTCCACAGTGACTATTTCATATTCTGCTACATTGAAGATGTAATCTCAACTTTTCAGACGATGATTCCTATCAGTGTAAGTCGATTTATCGATTTATTTAAATTACTTGTGATTGAATATAAATTTATACTTTATATATTTCTAATTTAATTTTTAATTTATTTTGCAGTTTGTCTATATATCAACGTTCGCTCCGTTTGTACTCCATAAAAGGAATGAAGAAATTCAAAATAAATTGGATAGGATATTTATATAATCGATTTTTATATAATAGGGAATTAGTATAAATTTTGGTAGCATGATGTAATTTATAATTAATTTTTTATGATACATTTAATTAGTTATAAGTTGATGCTTTCATATTAATTGGTTTATTTTAAGTATTTTATGTTTTGATATTTTTAATATTGTATAAATTGAATTTTTAAAATATAATATATATATATATATATATATATATATATCAATACAAATTTAAAAATAATTGAAAAAAAGCATTGGAGAGTGGTTAAGAGAAATTTAAAAAAATTGAATTTCAGCTTACACTACAAAAAATGCGCGTTTTAGCGACCGAATTAGCGACCGCTTTAGGCGGTCGCTAAAACTGTGGTCGCTAAATTTAGCGAGATTTAGCGACCGCCAAAAGCGGTCGCAAATTTTAATTTAGCTACCGCAGAAAATGGTTGCAATTTTTAATTTAGCGACCGCCTTTTTTGATTTAACGACCGCCAATGGCGGTCGCTAAATTTTTACATAAAAAAAAATTTGGCCAAGCTGGTTCGATACCAGGCCCTTCCTAAGGCTCAGTGGGGCTCGAACCACTTGGGCAATGACCTAGTAGCTGAATTATGGTAGTGCATTGTGTATATGAGCCTTCATAGGCTCTGAATAAATGTTACATTAAATGCGCCCAGAGGGAGTCGAACACGCGACCTCTGGGCAACTCAGAGGTGACGTGTTCCACTTGAGCACTTCGCGTTATTGTTCATTTTTATGCAACTAATTGTATATAACTCCAAGTTAAGTCACATTTTTTTTAAAATTCATCAAATTAATTCCTTTTTATTTCTAATTTAGTTTTATATATGTTTGTTTCAACAATTTTTTTTTTATAAATTTAATATTTTACACTACTAAAAAATTTTATTTGTAAGTTTTTTTATGCATTTAATTGTATATAACTCCAAATTGAGTCCCGTTTTTTTTTTTTAAATTCACAAAATTAATTCCTTTTTTATTCTAATTTGTTTATATATATATATATATATATATATATATATATATTTCAAAAACTTTTTTAATTTTATAAATTTAATATTTTACACCATAAAATATTTTTATTTGTTAGTATTTTATGCATTTAATTGTATATAACTCTAAATTGAGCCACATTTTTTTTAATTCATCAATTTATCAACAATTTTTTTTAAATTTTATAAATTTAATATTTTACACCTCTAAAATATTTTTATTTGTTTGTATTTTATGCATTTTATATAACTCTAAATTGAGCCACATTTTTTTTAAATTCATCAAATTAATTCTTTTTTGTTCTAATTTGTTTATATATATATCAGCAATTTTTTTAAAATTTTATAAATTTAATATTTTACACCTCTAAAATATTTTTATTTGTTTGTAAAATTAGAACATAATAAAATATTCAATAAGAAAAAAAATGTGTAAAAAAATTAGGCGGTCGCTAATCTATATTTTAAATAATAATTAATTGGGGTAAAAAATTAGCGACCGCCAAAGGCGGTCGCTAAACTATACTTATAAATTTTAGCGACCGCCAAAGGCGGTCGCTAAAATACTTTAAATTTAGAGACCGCCTAAAGCGGTCGGTAAACTATATTTTAAAAAATCATTAATTGGGGTAAAAATTTAGCGACCGCTTAAGGCGGTCGCTAATTAGTTAAATTTAATAAAGAAAATTGCGACCGCCTAAAGCGGTCGCTAATAATAGGCGGTCGCTAATAAAAAAAATTACGACCGCTTTAGGCGGTCGCTAATTAGTTAAAAGCGGTCGCTAATATTATAATTAGCGACCGGTTATTAGGCGGTCGCTAATTTTCGGTCGCTAATCACCTTAATTTAATAAATAAAATTGCGACTGCTTTAGGCGGTCGCTAATTAGTTAAAAGCGGTCGCTAAAATTATAATTAGCGACAGCTTCATAGGCGGTCGCTAATTTTCGGTCATTAAAACGCACGTTTTTTGTAGTGTTATAGAGCGGTTAAGAAGCGCTCCCTCTCTAAGTCGCCACTTAAAACTGCTTTTTAATTAAGTCAAAAAATAAAAGCTCTCCAAATTTCAATCCGTATTAGTAATCATTTTATTAAATTTAGAGAATTTTAGCATAGACCTCCCTATGGTCCCAAAATTGTGTCCGGCTAATTTGAGAGGTTACGCCGAAAATAGATCTAAGATTCTAGCCGAAAACAATGGTGCAGGTCAAAGTTGCTAATCGAAAGACACTTGATTGAAGAGATGAAGGAAGATGAAGGAAAATAAAATTACAATTTAAAAGTATTTTGGTCTCAAGTAGCAAGAATTGATAAAAAAAATGACTAAAAAAATAATTTTGGTCTACATGCCTAAAAAATAATTCAGCCACCTCAAAAAGTATTTTAAAAAATTCTGTTAACATCTAATACAATTTAAATATATAAATATAAAAATAAACACGTTTTAGGGTGATCAAACTGTGAAATATTTTAATATACTACATAATTTCAAAACATGGTAAAAGAGATTGGTGGAAACTGGAAAGTCGATCAACTTTGAGTACAAGGATATAGTTTTAATAATACAAGTGGTACATAACATATTATAATTTGAATGTACATAAACAGCTCGGATTGATGCTTCCAGAGCAAGTACAGTAGTATAAATACCCGAAACACGCATTTATTTCTAACCCACACAAACACAACCACTATATATATATAATGGCAGATCCATCTCCACTCCTCTCACGCTGCTGCACGGCGGAGCCGGAGGATCTGCCGGCGCTAACCACCGCAAAGCAACACCACCCCACCGGCCTTGAAGACACCATCGAACACTGCATCGGAGATTTCGGCTGGAAATACATACTCCAAGCCACCCTCGTATCCTTCGCCTGGTTCTTCGACGCACAACAAGCTTTCATTAGCGTCTTCACTGATGCTGAGCCCACCTGGACCTGCATCCCCAACAACCAAACATCCTGCGATCCATGCCAGCACTCCGGCGCCGACTTTTCCTGGAATTCGGCGGCGAAGACTTCCATCATCTCCGAATGGTCTCTCCAGTGCGCCGGCTCCATCGTCAAGGGCCTCCCGGCTTCCTCATTCTTCCTAGGCTGCCTCGTCGGCGGCTTCGCTTTCGCCACATTAGCCGACTCGGCTCTCGGCCGGAAGAAAACCCTCGTGTTATCAAGCTTCCTCATGTCCATCGCCGCCGTGATGACGGCGTTCTCGACCAACGTGTGGATGTATTCGGCGTTGCGATTCGTCAGCGGGTTCGGTAGGGCGACTATCGGAACCTCTGCTCTTGTTTTGGCGACGGAGATGGTGGGGAAGAAGTGGAGAGAGAGCATGGGAATCATGGGGTTCGTCTGCTTCACGACCGGCTTTCTCTCTCTACCAGCTATTGCGTTCTCTCTCCAAGGCTCTTCCTGGCGAATGATTTATCTTTGGACTTCCGTCCCGTCGGTTGTTTATTCGTTGTTACTCTTTTTTCTAGTGAAAGAATCTCCCAGATGGCTGTACATCAAGGGGATGAAAGAAGAGTTTGCGGAGACGCTTAGGAGCATCGCCGCCCCGACTAATCGGAGCTCCTTGACGCAAAGCTTTTTCGGAAGGTGCACTGCCTGGGAAGATACGACGACGGCGCCGCAAGAAAGCGACGTCTTCGCCGCCGCCAAAATGCTGCTGGAGAGAGGTTGGTCTTGCCGGCGACTGGTGGCGATATCGGTGGTGGCGTTCGGGATCGGATTGATTTATTACGGGATGCCGTTGGGGCTGGGGAACCTGTCCATTAATCTGTACTTGAGCATGGCGCTGAACGCGTTGTCAGAGTTTCCGGCGTCGTTCGTGACGTTAGTGCTGATCGGGAAACTAAAGAGAAGGGAATCTATTTTGATTTTGTGTTTGTTGAGTGGGGTTTGCAGCGTGGGTTGCGTGGTGGTGGAGTGGAAGGCGATGCAAATCGGGATGGAGCTGGTGTCGTTTTTCTGCGCATGCACGGCGTTCGACGTCGTTTTAATTTACGCGTTGGAGTTGTTTCCGACTTGCGTTAGAAACTCGGCGCTGTCAATGGTGCGGCAGGCGCTGGTGTTGGGCGGCGCGCTCAGCCCGATGCTGGTGGCGGCCGGGAGGAACAATGGGTTTGTGTCGTATGGGGTGTTTGGGGTGGCGATTGCGGTGTGTTCGGTGTGCATTGTGTTATTGCCGGAAACAAGGGGGAGGGTTATGTGCGACACTTTTGATGATGAGGAGCGCAGGGATTGTGCAGTGATGGTAGCTTAAAGTCGTGTTTGTAATTGCTCCTTCGATCGAATTATATATATAAGTCACAATTATGTGCTGTAATTATTAACATATTTGCAGTTTTTTTGCCCTTTGTGTCTGAATGGGGATGCGTTAATTAGCACATAGGGGGTTGTCACTCGAAATACTAAAAGGGTATGGGAGAAATTAAAGAAAAATACAGGACTATACATTATTCAAATCGTTTTAACCCATTTGATGAGTAAAAAACGAACAAAAAGAAACTAGCTACAAAAAACGTGACACTTAGGGTATGTTTGTTTTGGGACTAGCACGGATGGACGTAGGACTTTGCGATCACGTCTCTACACGAGTTTGGGATGTAACATCTGGATTTCACATCCCAAACTCAATCCACACCTAAAAATACCTATTAAACCTATTATTACTCTTTCCAACACAACACTCACAAAATACCTATTATACCTATTATTATACCTATAAAATCAATCATTATCACACTTTGATTTGACATAAAGTAACATCCTACCCTACTAAAATCCCAAAACAAACACACACTTTTACTATTCATCAAGGTTTTCACATCTCAGGATTTCAAAGTCATGACTTCCCACGACCCCCTTAATCCCAAAACAAACATACCCTTAATTAAGGCGAAATTAGAAAACACTAACCGTATATATAGTACGGAGAAACTCTATTTTTAGCTTTTTTTTTTTTAAAGGTACAAACTCTTTTTTCCACAAATTTATAAAAATTCTTTTTTAATCTTTAAAAAAAATAAGTGATCAATATACTCTTAATTCTCATTTTTTATTTTAAATTTCTCTTTTCACCCCTAATCTTTTTACTATTTTGTTTCTTAAACCAAATTAAAATAAATTAATGACTAATACATTTAATCATAGAATTTTTTTGACCGAGTTGGGTCGAAATAATTTTTTACGTTCCTTTAATCTAGAAATTTTTTAAAAAGATACATGATTATGACTAATATTATTTTTTTAATTTTTAAGGATTAAATAAATAATCTAGAAAGGTCGGAATCTGGTCGGAGTCCGATCAATTTTTCTAGAAATAGCATATTAAGTAATTTTTTTATGACGGGGTTAGATCGAAATTACTTCTTAGGTTATTTTTACCTAAAAAAACACTATGCATAGGTAAAATTTTGATAGACGTTATCTTTTTAATTTTTACTAGTAAAAATAACTAGTATTTTGAAAAGTCGTATATTTGTCAAAATTTATTAAAAATATCATTTGCAATAATATTTTTTGACAGAGTTGGGTGGAATGATTTTTTTACATTCCTTTAATCTAGAAAAATTTTAAAACATAAATGATTACGATTAATATTATTTCTTTTAATTTTTAAGGATTAAATAAGTAATTTTGAAAGGTCGGAACATGGTCGGAGTCTGGTTAATTTTTTTAGAAATAGTATTTTTATTAAAAATATTTTGTACATAATTAGTATTTTAAAAGGTCGGATGTCATTAGAATTTTTATATAAAATATCATTCTTATTAATATTTTTATTGACGGAATTCGGTCTGAATAACTTTTTAAAATTAGTATTATATATAGTATCTTGGTATTGAATTTTGTAGATAATTAGTAGATCATGGAAAAGTGGTTAATTTTTAATCGTAATGGAGGCAAATTAATTAGAAATAAAAATGTATTTATTAATATTAATACATTATTAATTAGGCATACCATATTTTCAATAGATTGCATTCATTACATATCATGTTTTTAATCAATTTGTAGAGTGCAGAAATCTTGCCAAGATTATAGTTTGTAATCAAATTTATTTTCTTAATTTTAGAAATTAACAAATTCATATTTTATGGACTTATTTTACAAATTAATGAATTTTAGATATTTCAATATCTCCAATAAGATTGCATATTCGATTAACTTAGATTAGGCGCCCCTTCTCTTCCCTTTTTTCCTATTTGTTGCGCAAACTCACTATATTAATAATCAAATAACATAAAATAAGGGTGTATTGAATTAGGATTTTAAAAGACTTTTTTAGCTAAAAAAATCCTGCAGATTTTAAAGATTTTGTAGGATTTTGGTGACTTTTAAGATTTTGCAGGATTTTGTAAGACTTTTAAAATGAGGATTTTAATGGATTCTATAGGACTTTGTTGACTTTGCAGAATTTCATGGATTTGTGACATACGATAAGAATTCAAAAAAATTTCATACCTTCGAATTTTTTCTGTAAAAATTGCACAAAGTTTTCGAAATACATCTGGATACATCCTATAAACTTGTCAAAATATTGTAGGATCATCATTTAATGCTCGGTGTATATAGTCATTTCCCTTATTGGTAATCCGTTATCGATTTAATGGACGCTCAATTTATTCATTATGTATCATAATTAGAAATTGATCCAACACATGCATTAATGCATGAATTGCCATTACACATGCACACATGGCTTCATAAAATTCTTCGTCATCTTTCTCTTCTTCATTCACTTCTTCTTCATCTATGTCACTACCTTCATACATACTCAAATATTGTGCCTATATAATTAAAATATAACTGAAAATAATGATAGAATAATGAAAATAACACGTGCTAAAAAAATTCAATAAAGTACACTAAAATAACACCAAAATAATATAGGTCCATTAATCCAAAATGTGGTCATACACAACCAAAATATAAAGCAATCATTTCAATCAAGTGCAATTAAAATACCCAAAATAAAAAATTCTACCTTAATTAATGTGTAATTTTATTAGAATTATTTTATTAGAATTATATTATCATATATTAATTTCTACTTATCATATATATATATATATATAGTGATATACATGTATATATATGTGTATGTTAAAAAGTATCAAAATTGAATAATCAAAGCAACCAAGGTAAAATATAACAAAACTCAAATTCCATAAAAAACATATTGTCAATAGAAAATATTACCTAATGACATATGTAATATATAATATTAGTATTATAATAATACTATATAAAAAATAAATATTTATCTTGTATATAAGTTAGGATGAACAATATTGTTTTGCTGGTAACAAATTTTTTAAATGAACCAATATATATATATACATATATATTTAATGAATTATATATTAATTATTTTTATTTATTCTAATATATATGTATATATATAATATTTTATTAGCCTTCGTCACTGTAATTACTTTATCGTTGATGTTAGTATTATGACTAATTAAAGTAATCGTCGAATTAAATATAAATGTAGAGATGAAATAATAAGGTTAAAACTATTTTAGGTCTTAAAAATAAATAATCATATATAAATCAACTTGGGGATAAATAAAGTCAATAATTCAAAAAGTCCTCCGAAATTCCATGAGTTTTGATGGGATTGTTGGTATTTATAAAATACATTAAAAAGTCCATCAAAATCCATCAAACTCAACAATTCTTTAAATTCCTTATATTTTTGAATACCGGTGGATTATTTTTAAGTTTATTAAAATCCTGATTGAATACCAGTGGATTGTTTTTAAGACTTTTAAAATCCTGATTGAATACCAGTGAATTGTTTTTAAATCTTTTAAAATCCTGATTGAATACCAACAGATTTTTTTATAAGAAAAAAATCCTTTAAAATCCCACGAAATCTCAAACGAATACACCCCCTAAGTTTATCAAAGAACACGTGCATTGACTAACTCACAAAGCCCTCTCTCTTCTCAGACAGCCGATAGCCGCCGACGTCGTCCCTTCACTAGCGTCTTAGCCCATTCGTCAGTCGGCCGGTGTGCCGATGACTTTTCGGTTGCCGTCGATCTCAGGTTTGTACTCTGTCTCTAACTCACTCTGTTTGTCTTCTTCGACCGGCATTGAATATGTGTCTGTTTTTGTCTTCTTCTTTCGTCAATCTCACTGGCAGAGCCTTCTTGTTCAATTGTTTCATTGTTTGTAGTCTACTAAATCCATTGTATAATTCACTGTTATGACTAATTAGTAATCTTGCCTATGGAAACTGTAAAAATGTTGAGTGCCTTGTGTGATTGGAATAATTATTATTTGCACTTGCAGATTGTGATATTGAAAACATGATTATATCTTTGTAGACATGTTCTGTTTTTATTAGTCTTGTTAATAAACTAGGTGATGGATTAGGTCCCAATGTGGTGACAGTGAAATTTTAACTCATATTGTCGCATACTACTACTTTGATTTTGATTTAAACGTAGCTTTGCTGCCTCTTTCTGGTGCAGCGGCTCTGCTTTAAATATTTGAGAATATATGCTATATATGTAATAAATATGTGTACTATTGATAATAGGTTGTGATGGCGTCTCCACGGAAGAATGAGTTGACGATAAAGATAAATTCACGAGCTGAGCTGGGTATACTAGAGAAAATAAATGATCGGCTCACTGGGGATAACATTTCAAAATTTCAGAATTCATGCTTTGGATCACTCCTCAAAATAAAAACTATGACATTTAATGGACAATTATTGGTTCATTTTTTATTGAATCAAGATAGAAATGGATGTAGTAATAAGATTGTTTTTCATTGTGCCAACCAAACTGTGGAATTCAGACCAAGAGAATTTGCATCAGTGACGAGTTTGAAATTTGGTCAGAAAATAGCATGCCCATCGAAATCCGATTTGTATGATAAATATATTTTGAATATAAAGAATGGTGTTAAGTGCAAAGACATTTAGGTAGCTTTTCTATAGGCGGATCAAAATAATGAAGAATGTCTGAAGTTAGGCTTGCTTTGGATCTTATACGGGTTGCTCCTTGCACAACACAAGGGTAACAAGAAGATAAACATGGAATATTTCCATTTGGTGAACAACCTAGAAGATTTTAATCAATTCCCATGGGCTAGTGTAGCATTTGAATTTTTGGTTGCATATATACAAGCCAATATGATCCGAAGATCCAAGACTTGCTCAAGGATGATTGTAAAGAAAAACAACTAAGAGTATGATAGACTGGAGTGTAACGGTTTTGTTTTTGCACTACAATGTTGGTCATATGAGGCAGTTTCCAAAATTGGAAATCTGTGTGGAATACAGACCGATTTGCACAGTACATGTTGTCCAAGGATTCTATGGTGGCATTCAACCTCCTACTTATCATTTTTAAAATTGAAGAGTGAAGTATTCATTAACCCAAATCAACCTGGTGGCTTGCTGAACAATGTGAGGTTATTGTTTTTATTTTTTTGTGTAATTTCAGAAATATGTTTTATCTTATTTAAAATAATTTCACATTTTTTTGTCTAGATAATTGTCAACCGCAAGTTGGAGCTACTGGATTGTGAGATTGATTCGCCTGCATATGTAAATGTTGTCAAATGGGAAAACGAAATGTTACCCAAATCAAATGCACCATCATCTGAGACTGACAAAATTCGCACATGCATAGGTGCTTCTAATAAGGATAATGTTGAAAGTAAAGTTTGTAGTAGCAATAACGGTGCAGAAATGAATTTTGTGGTGGACTATGTGAACCATCAGTTGGATATAAGGTTTGGGTTGCTTCAGAACACTATTAATACCTTTATTGAAATGACAGAAGCTAGACAACTAACCTTTGAAGCAAATATCAAACGTATGATAGAGGCTTTTAGAGTAGAAATGAAAGAAAAAATTCAGAAAAAATGGCAGGTTAGATCTAATTATTCAATTATATTTTGAAAATGATTATATAGTTCTATTATGACTTATATCTCTTTTCAGTCTTCTCAGGGTCCCCAATCTGATGAGCATACAAATGATATTACAACCGACTTTTGCACCGAAAGAGAATCAAAAGATCCCAGTAATCATATCAATGTAAGGTCACTCAAAATTTTATGTATGTTCTTGTAAATTTAATCACTAATTTTCGATCAAATTATCCTAATAATGATGTCATTCTAAGTTATAATTCGTATTATGTTCATTATTGTTAAATTCACTTATTTATGTTAGTTTAATTCAAAATTTTACTATAATCATATGATAGCCCCCCCCCCCTCCCCCACCCCTAATCAGAGTACATACAGAGATGCCAGTCCGAGTTACCAATTCAATAAACTTGATTAAAACTATAGTGATTCCAATTCAAGTACTTGTCGCACCAAAACTTATTCAAAAGATTCCAATATCAATATCATTGTAAGTTCAAATTCGATTTTTATGTCAAACACATTAAATTTCATGTTATTATTTTTGGGTTATTTAAATAATTTACAAATAAAGATGATTATTTTGAGTAATTTATTAATATTCTATTATCTTGAGTACTTTATTTTAATTAATTTTTTTATAAAAAATAGGAGGATAAAGAAAATATAAATCTGCCCAATGTTCCTTTAAATAAAAGACCGGCCCGTGACAAAAAGCCATCTCTTGTCAAACAACCACCTTACATTGATCCCAGTCACCATATTGCAAAGAAGAGAAAACAAAAGGGGAAAGCTTTGATGAATAAATCCTCAAATATTGTGTATGACCGAATGCATGACCCATTTGATATACGTGACTGATTAGGGTCATAATTGCATATTTTTGCATCCATTTCTCTATGGTTTTGATGTGCTTATATTCATATTTGACCCTAAAATGCTATACTTTGTGTATTTAACCCTTTTTGGCTAGAAAGTTGTGTTTTGTAGTGAAAACGAGCAAAACCGGCAAAAAACGAGCAAGTTCGTAAAAGTTCAGAAATTGTGAGTTGATCCAATGAAGACAAATGATATATCTTTTCGAAGATTTCGAAGAGAGGGTCGCAACGGAAAAAGAATCTAGTCGATCGGAGCTCTAGAACTCAAGATATGAAGGAAACGAGGAAGTCGGGGATCGATCGAATAGGGCAAGCTTGGATCGTGTGACCACAAGCTAGGGTTCATGTGATGACCAGCGTGGGTTCGTGCGAAACTTCTCTGGATCGTGTGGCTAAGGCTCGAACGCATGCTCGCACGATCCCGGTTCGTGTGGCCACCAGTTAGGGATCGTGCGAGGACCCAGATTTGCACAAATTTGAGGGCAGTTTCGTCTTTTCGCGCGTTTAATGAGGGATATAATGGTCCAAGCCTAAGGGGTACTATATATACTTCATGTTTTAGATTTCTTAGAACATTCTCTACATTCCACACATCATCCAACTCTCTCTCTAGATTCTTAGAAGTTAAGGGTAGTTACTAGTTGGGATTATTAGATTTCTTCTTACAATATCTTCGATAACTTTCGATCTACAGTTCGGATCATCGATCCATTCGTTCTTGCACTCTCGTCTCAACTAGGGCTACATTTCTACCGATTGAATTTCATTTTCCATTGACGGATCAATTTCTAGCTTTCTAAGGTAGTGAGTATCTTTACACTTTCTATTGTAATAGGTAAGATTTTGTATTTTCAATTCAATTTTAGCTTTATGATGATCATAGTTAGTTCAATTGCTCATTTGTTTTCCAAATTAGCCATGGGCTAATACCTTTATGTGTTAGTGTATGATTCCTATGGAGTAATGTGGTGTTAATGTTGATCTTATGAATGCTATGAGATGTTGTATGATCATTTCTCTCTATTGATGATTTGTATGAATGCTTAGCTTGTATAATTGATTAATTGGGCCATCAGGGAATTGACATCATATGAGAATAGAGATCTTTTCCTTAATCTTCTTGTTATTAGGCCAATGCATGCTAGGTGTTTGATGAAATTCCTAGGATAGTGAGAATTATTCCTAGTGAATAGACACTATAATAGGAGCTTAATGTGTGTCTAGGGAAACCTTTGCATGTTGAGGAGGCTTTGCCTAATTGATTGTACAATAGCTCATTGCATGAGTAAGTGATACAACACCATGTGAAACATAGGATAGTACACTAATGCATACTCTCTCCACTTGCTCACTTTGCACAAAAGTGATAGGTTGTTTGCTTTCTTGACAAGCTAGTAGACATAGAAACCTTTGCCACTTTTATTGCTTTGTTTGAGTTTTGAATTTGAACAACGATCACACCTTACAATCTCTCATTTCCCTGTGTTCGATAAATAAACTTGATCATCTTGCCACGACGATGATGATCACGTGCACTTGCGTGTAGACACCATTTTGGGCAAACAAGTTTTTGGCGCCGTTGTCGGGGAAATGATTTCGTTTTTATGTTGGTGTTGTTTGTTTACATTTTCTTTTCTTTGATTCTTTGTTTGTTTGTTTGTTTCCCTTGAATTCCGGCAACGCCAAAACAAGTTTTTGGTGCCGTTGCCGGGGAAACGGTCTCTTTGTCAAGCTAGTTGATGTTTGTTTACATTTCTTTTCTTTATTTTGTTTCTTTGTTTGTTTTGACTATTCTTGGTGAGTGTTGATACTTGCTTATTTTTGTAGGAGTGAACTCGTTGAGATGGGCGAATACAACCACTTCTCGTATTCTCCACAAGACACATATCCTCCTAATTCCTATACATATCAACCTTACCCATATCAACCACCACCTCCACAAGAAGAATCTTATCCTTCTACTCCATATTCATATCAAGATTCCTACACTCAATATCCTCCTATACCTTTCCATCAAGAAGAAAATCCTCCTAGCTATTTAGATGAGGCTTTAGCTCACATCCTCAATCAATTGGAAGAAATTCAAAGGGAGAATGAAAGGCACTTTGAGGAGATAAACAAGAAGTTTGATAAAATTTGCAACGCTCAAGGTGACCAAATCAAGAGCTTAGAGCTCCAATTGGAGCAATTGACCCAACAAGCCCATGAGATTTGTGAAGAAAAGTTGGAGGAGAAAAATGGGGGTAATTTAGAAGATTCAAGAGGAGGAAAGGAGAAAGATCAAGAAGAGGAAGACGAATGTCCACTCATGGGCATGAGCTTCAAGGAAGAACAACAACAAAAAGAAGTGGAAGAGGAGCCTACAATTAAAATAAACATTTCTAAACCCTTAGACTCTTCTACTTGTGCTTTAATTGATAATATTGTTTATTGTGAATTTGTCTTACCTCTTGAGATGATTGATTATAAGAGTGAATTGAGAATCCTCTTGAATATGTTTGATAGTAGGAGATGTGGGTGGATTAGGTTGAGAAGAAATGAGGAAGAATTTGTATGTGCTTACAAGTATAAATTGATAAGGAAAGTAGGTGTATGGGGTAGAAATCCTACTTGTTTCCTTAATCATGATGCTTTGAGATTAGAGTTTGATAGGGAGGATGACAAATATCCTTGGCCATTTAGCTAACATTAGTGTCGTCCGGCTAGGAGACGTTAAATCCAAGCGCTAAATGGGAGGCAACCCAACCTAAAAAGTTTTCTTACTTATTAGGATTGCTTTGTAGTTTAGATAGTGTTTTTGTGTTGATTTACTTCATATGAGGTAGTGTATTCTCTTACTTTGGTTGGTGCATGTGATTTACCCTAGTTTGGGGGTGTTGGGTCTTGTTATATATGGTGATTTCTTGGTTTAGTTGAGCTTATATATGCTTTAGTTGGTTCATTGATTCATTGCATATCTTATTTTCATCACTCTTTGCCAAACTTTTCGTTCTTGAAATTTTGATTTGCAATGATAATTGATGTGATTTGTGAGCTTTAGAAAGGTGATAAGGAGATTTCTCTTCCTACTCGGCCAAGAAGGAAATTTTTGTGTAAGTGGCAAGTCACTCTCCTATTCTTAATCCCAACTCAAGGTATGTCTTTACACTTATCTCTATATGTGCTTCCATTCTTAGGTTTAGTTTGCTTGATTGTAGATTGCTATTATGAGCTTAAGTGTTGATTCTTGTTGTATTGTGGTTTTTTTTGTGCATTACATTTCCTTCACATTTGCCAAACTTTTTAGACCCTCGGTCCAAAAAAGTTTGGGGGGTGTGTGTTCGTTTCGCAAATCTAATTGTAATGCTATGTTTAGGATGATTCTAGTGCTTCTATGATGTTTTTAAACCATATGCCTAGTAGAATGACTAGTTTTGCTTGTTATGATTGTCATTTTGTTGCTAGTTGAGAGTAGTGTAGCATGAGATATATTTATGATTGTGTGGATGGTGTTAAAAGTTCATGTTAAATGTAGTGGATTTATCATTTGATTCAAGTTTTGACTAGTTTGCTATTATTTTTATGATGCTTAAGACTTTGATGATTTGAGCATTTTGATATGATATGATTCTTAATCAACCTATACCCGTGAGTTTTGAGCTTTTGATGCCCGTTTTAATCTTGAACAGATGATATTCTTTGATGTTAGTTCCACACACATACATGTTACTCTAGAACTTGACTTTGGTCTTATTTGAGGCTATACTAGATAATGAGTTCACATGATATGATTTGAGGCATTTCTTTGATATATATTGAGTCACTTTGCCCTATGAGCCTTTCATTGATATTATGATCCATTGCTCACCATTTTGTGCCTATAGACCTTTCTTTGGCTAACCACACTTTAAGCTATTTTCCTTTCTTTTTAGAGCTCTCATGTCCTTATGATTAGTAGAGTGAAAAGAAGGAAGGAAGATTGGTGATATGATGAAGAACTTGGTAGCCAAGGTGGAAAGAAATTCAAGTATTCATGGATTGGTGAGAAAAGAAGGTTTAAAGGCAAGTGCTTGCAAGGAGTTGAAAAAGGTTGACTTTTTACAAAAAATTGGTCAAGTTGACTTGTGTTGTGAGTATGATCACAACTTGTCAAAAAGGGAAGAATGATCTTTGAAAGTGTGACTTTGAAGAGCATGAAGAGTATTTGCAATATTGCATGAAGATATGATTTCTACTTTGATTCCTTCTATGCTTTACTAATCATACTTAGTCACTTTATCCATATCTATCTTTCCCTACCAAAGAGCCAATACTACAACCTTTTGAAAGTCCTCATTGATGTGTGAATGATTTGTCATTTCAAGTGGTGGAGAATGTAGACTTGAGCCAAGCTTATGGTAGTATGTGTATGTGGTGTGATGTATGAGAGAGCCTATACACTAGAGGGTTGAGCTATACACTTATCATGTGAGGATCATGACTCATTGATTTGATATCTTGCTTGTTGATTCATTATTGATGGTTGATTAGATGAGATTGCATGCTAGATTTGCTTGATATTGATTGATGATTCCTTGGCATTTTATCTTGTTCGTGATGCTTCATTGATACAATTATTCCCCTATCTTATCGCTTCGTTGCTCGAGACCGAGTAACAATCTAGTTTGGGGGTGTGATTAGGGTCATAATTGCATCTTTTTGCATCCATTTCTCTATTTTTTTGATGTGCTTATATTTATATTTGACCCTAAAATGCTATACTTTATATATTTAACCCTTTTTGGCTAAAAAATTATGTTTTGTAGTGAAAACGAGAAAAACCAGCAAAAGACGAGCAAGTTCGTAAAAGTTCAGAAATTGTGAGTTGATCCAATGAAGGCAAATGATATTCGAATGCACGCTCGCACCATCCTGGTTCGTGTGGCCACCAGTTAGGGATCGTGCGAGGACCCGGATTTGCACAAATTTGAGGGTTGTTTCTTCTTTTCGCGCGTTTAATGAGGGATATAATAGTCCAAGCCTGAGGGTACTATATATACTTCATGTTTCAGATTTCTTAGAACATTCTCTACATTCCACACATCATCCAACTCTCTCTCTAGATTCTTAGAAGTTAGGGGTAGTTACTAGTTGGGATTATTAGATTTCTTCTTACGATTTCTTCGATAACTTTCGATCTACCGTTCGAATCATCGATCCGTTTGTTCCTGCACTCTCGTCTCAACTAGGGCTATTTTTCTACTGATTGAATTTCATTTTCCATTGACGAATCAATTTCTAGCTTTCTAAGGTAATGAGTATCTTTACACTTTCTATTATAATAGGTAAAATTTTGTATATTCAATTCAATTTCAGCTTTATGATGATCATAGTTAGTTCAATTGCTCATTTGTTTTCCCAATTATCCATGGGCTAATACCTTTATGTGTTATTGTATGATTCCTATGGAGTAATGTGGTGTTAATTTCACGCCCCAATTTGGATAAACACCGGAAGTCTCACTTTTATTTAATAATTTAGAAAATATCTTTTAGAGCGTGAACTAACATGTTTGGAATAAATTTTTTTTCTTTTCTTTTTAAACCTTTGGGACTAAAATCAAAATACCCTCATAATTTAAACAATAAAATCCTAATCATAGAATACATGCCTTCAAATAATAAAATCCTATTTATCATGCGACTTTATTTCAATTAAATATAATTCATATGCAAACCTAAATTATTCTACTATCATGCAACATATATAACATCAATTAAACATATAATATCATCTAAAATTTTCTTGAACAGTAGCAACATTGAAAAACTCAAAATTCATGCAGTGGGTGTATTTATCATAAACTAGTGTGCACAAACAGCCCTCTAATTATTTCAAAATTCTTATTTCTTTAATACTTCTTATCTTACCATGTTTTTCATTACTACAAAATACTTAAAATAAATCATATAACACGTTTTAAAACATTTTACTCAAGAAAGATCCTCATATCTCACATAAAAATCATATCGTAGAAAGTTAAAGGACTAAAAACAAACTCTAGACTTCTACTAAGAATAAATTCGTGAAATTAGGCTAACATACATAATATTTTAACTACTCCAAAGACATCAAGTACAGTAAGACAATTATTCATGCGTTCATCTCTAATAATCTAAACTCACAATTCATAAACATTCAAAGATTTCATACTTTCAGCATAATTTCAGCAGTCCGTCATCAAAATAAAACAATCTAAAATACTTAAGCTACTGGGAAAAATTCCATAAAAATTCATATAGGTTATTGACTACCTCTATTATCCATCTATAATTTTTACCAGATTTTATCCGTAACTGATTTTTATCAAAAATTTGCGAGATTTGGAAATCTCAACAAACTGCCACATATTTTTCAAAATATCATAACTAATTCGTTACAACTCCAAATCATGCGATTCAAGATGCGTTGGAAAGCTAATTAAAAACTTTAACCAAATATTAAATTTTATTTACGAAAACTGTGAATCACGAAACCGTAAAATACCTTAAAACTTACTGGAAGGCAGAAACACATCAAAACCTACACATGAAAAAAAAACTAAAACTCATATTAATAATTTCATAAAATTTTAATTAAAATATATATCTAACATTCTTCCTAATTTACCTTTCATGACTCATCAATCAAACCAAATAGGCATAATATTCATGGAAAACATATCTTGTAATTAATTAAAAATCCATGTACTAAATTAAATCATAATCACGCAATTCAACTATTCAAGAAAAATCAAGAAGTATTATAATTATTAATATAAAATCTTGCAATTCAATTAAACCAATAAAAGGCTCTTAAATTTGTCCAATAACTTTATACTTTTCATATCCCATCCACACGCCTCCACCGCTCGCCATCACGCCCTTTACTCAACATAATCTGAAAAAATAGTTTGGTGAAAGGGGTGAGAAATTATAAATAACTCTCAATGGGGACGTTAGTTCGAAGCCTAAATATAATGGACGTGCAAACATGAAAATATACCAACCATAGACATAGATGATATGACTAAATCACATTCGTGGAATCATATGTGATACGACTAAATCGCATCCGTAGACATAGATGATACAACTAAATTGTATCCGTAGAATTGATACTCCCGAAGAGCATCCGTGGAAATCTCGACACCACAAGGGCATCCATAGACGTTAGCATATAAACATATAAACACATCGACAAAACATTTAAAAATCGAACTAATAAATACCACTTTTTCACCATGAATCCCCACCTTTGATTTCTTTGAAAATAAGAGATGTGTGTACGTTCGGCCTCGCTAAAACCTTGCGTTGAAACCTCTACTCTTCTTCCTCAAATATTTCTCTCGAAATTTACTCTCTATTTCTCTCTCTAATTCTCGAAATAATATCTCTTATGGGGTATGTATGGCTGATCGAAAACAATGAATGAAATAAGGGGGTCCTTGATCTTCTATTTATAAGGATGAAAAGATATACGACTTGAATGAAATCTTGGTGAATATATGATGATTATGGACGAAATTATGGCTTGGTAAAGTATCTTGGCTGAAAATGAAGATGTGAAAAATATGGCATAACATATCTTGGAACATTCTTGGGAAATCTTGGTAATCTTTCAAATATCTCCAATATAAAAAATCTAACAACCTCAAGACTTCATAATATTTAATTCCTAAAGCCTAAATTCAAAAATCCTCATAGAATAATATTGTATCTTTCTTAATAAAATAATAAGGACTCTAACTAACTCTAAATCTTGATCTCCCAAAAATACCCTCATCCTTCTAACAACTTTCGAATTTCCTCTCTCCTACAAGTATTCCTTCTCTAAATTTAATCCTCATAATAATATCTAATCCCAAAAATAATAAGTCCTCGATTACTATTTTACCCTTAAAAGATTAATACTTAAAGGACTAAAAATCTTAATGGACTATACCACAAAATAATACTCCTATTCCTTAAAATATTAAAGTCCTAGTCTAGAAGTCCAAAAGTAATGTTAATCGGATCAACTAATACTAAGAAAGAAAATAAAACTCAAGCTTAAGAACTTAAAGGATTAAAAACTAACTCTCTAAAAATGTAGGCACAATCGGCACTCTTCACAAAGTGACCGACTATTTCTTCTAGTGGACTAAGTCTACCCTTAACTTGCCGCATCAACTTAATTATCCTCCAAGTAAATATCTTCTAGAGAAATCTAATGCTACTTCTCCTTAATAAAAGTGCTAATCCTTATTCTTGCCAATATTACTTACCTCAATAAATAAATCTTATACTTAATAAATTAATTAATCCCACAATTAAAACCAAATTCAAATCTAAATCCTTAATTAATCACCAATATTAATACCTTAACTTAGTAATTGAATTAATCCTCCAAAAAATTAAATCTCAACTTAAATCTTAACAATTATTCCTAAAGATACACTAAATATTCCTCAAATAATTTCAGAGATTTAACCTCAAAATATCCAATAAATAAATATCAAATATCATCTCTCTAAACAAATATATCCTAGATACTTATAATATCACTCTTGTCCATAAATAATACTCCTAACTTTTGCAATTAACATTTAACACCTAGCAATAAAATCTTAACTTAGCTCCTTACATATCCAACAAATATAGTCTAACTTTGTAACATGCACCTTTATCCCTTGAGAGTCATACCTTAAAGTCCTAACATTATTCCTTCGCTTAAAGTCCAAATAATTCCGATAATAATCTCTTGATATTTATTTTCAAGAAAATCTAAACCTTGGATATTTTCTTGTTCTATAACTTTTCATATAAAATCTAATCGAGAGCCCTTAAAGATTTATTCCTAATTTCTTGATCCAAATCTTTAATCACATATCCTAGTCAAGATCCCATATAAATTCATTCTTATCTCTAAATAACAAACTCACTAAATTACTTCTACACCCTTAATAAATTGGTACTTAATAAATCCTAATTTTCTCAATCCAATTTGAATTATAACACTTAATAACCAATCAACTTAAATCCTCTAAATCCTTAAATTAAATACTTAATTGGATCATATCTTAATTTGGCTCTCTAACTTTTAATTCACATACTAAAGCCCAAAATAAATTATCAAGAACTTAATCTTAATTCCCAAATACTCAAATCAACTTACTAACTTAATCATCAGAAAAAATTAATACTTAAGGCTTGTGAAAAACTTAAAGAACTAAAGCACAATATTTAAATACTACGCGCAACTTAACTTTAAAACCTCAAATGACGACTTATAAACTATAACTTGAATCCATTTATGCTGGGCGTGACAGTTAATGTTGATCTTATGAATGCTATGAGATGTTGTATGATCATTTCTCTCTATTGATGATTTGTATGAATGCTTAGCATGTGTAATTGATTAATTGGGCCATTAGGGAATTAGCATCATATGAGAATAGAGCTTTTTTCCTTAATCTTCTTGTTATTTGGCCAATGCATGCTAGGTGTTTGATGAAATTCCTAGGATAGTGAGAATTATTCCTAGTGAATAGGCACTATAATAGGAGCTTAATGTGTGTCTAGGGAAACCTTTGCATGTTGAGGAGGCTTTGCCTAATTGATTGTACAATAGCTCATTGCATGAGTAAGTGATACAACACCATGTGAAACATAGGATAGTACACTAATGCATACTCTCTCCACTTTCTCACTTTGCACAAAAGTGATAGGTAGTTTGCTTTCTTGACAAGCTAGTAGACATAGAAACCTTTGCTACTTTTATTGCTTTGTTTGAGTTTCGAATTTGAACAACGATCACACCTTACAATCTCCCATCTCCCTGTGTTCGATAAATAAACTTGGTCATCTTGCCACGACGATAACGATCACCTGCACTTGCGTGTAGACACTATTTTGGGCAAACAATGACGAATATAAACTACTTGAATTTAGTAGTTGGTATTCAATGAACAAAAACAATGAAGGTATCCAGGTCTTCGTTCCTGTGTCCAATATAACGTTTGTGCGTCCCAAATGGTTTGATGATTTATTACAACCTAGAGGATGGTTGGCAGACGAGGTATTTTTTGTCCATTGAATTTATTTATATTTTCTATTAATTGTATTTGACACTTCTAGTACCACGCTTTTCGTCTTTGGAACTTTTTAGCATATTGATCTACTTATGCATATGGTATTGGTAAATGGAAAAACTCTCCTTTTGAGTTCCTCAAAGATTGTACTTGGGTTGATTTTCATTTTTGGGTAAGTTCTCATAACATCAACAATTACTTTCTATAATTTATATCGTGATATAATATGTACGATATATTTTCAACTTGTGCAGGTTAAAGTGCAATCCATTCATAGATTGTGGACTGATGCGAAAGATACTAATCCTAACGCTAATTGGGAATGGGGAGATAAAGGCAAAAAAATGATGAAATATGTGTGTGGATTTCTACCTAAGGATGGTCCATGTTTAACATGGAGAAGTGCGAGCAAGGTTTATGGAGTTGCACATGTGAATCAAAATCACCGGGTGTTGTACGAGATTGACTTGAAAAGTCACCACATTACCGTCTATGATTCACTTTCGAAGAGTTTAAATAGTTGGTCAAATGATCAAAGGCTTGCATTTTCTCGTTTGGCAAGAGTTATTCCTTCGTTGTTATATGGAGATGAAGAGAAGTGGACATTTGATTGTTGTCCGTATTCTCAACGACAAACTAATTCATCTGATTGTGGGATCATGTGAATTAAATTTTTTGAGTGGTTGGTTACAGGTCGTCCCGTTAGTGACATTAATGCTTCTAAATGTAAAAAATTTCGTAAATCCTTCTGTTACGAAATATGAAAGAGTTCACATATATTAGTTAAAGAGTAAATAGATCACAACTCGTCCCTAAAAAATTGAACTTGTGATATATTAGTGCTAGGCTCAATTTATATGGACTCGTAGAATATTAATATATTTGCTATTGGAAAGTCATGGTGCAGTGCTTATGACCTTTTAATTTATTTTCCATAATTTGATAAAGTTTACACAAAGAAATAATCAGCACTTTCACTACAAGAAAACACAAAATTATTAACGGATAAAATTTGTTGCAAATAAAAAATATTAATTAGTAAATATGTTTACCAACAATTATATGAGGCACAATTAAAGTAATTATTGCATATATTAAAATTATTCGTAATCATATAATTTTTAAGTTGTGTTAATTAATTGAATAAATTGAAAAATTATTACGAAGATTGGATTTGTTTTACCATAAATGGGAGAGAAGATAATTTTTTAACATAATTGCAAGGAATAATTCAACTCAATATAAGAAATAAAAAATCACAAAAGATTTGAAAGAATATTCTAGGGAGCTAATTAGCATATTTGACTTAGTATTATTATTATCACCTTTAGTAAATATAACAAATATTTCAATTTTTTTAAAAACTGCTCCATGATTTAGTTTTGTTTTTTATAAATTTATTTGATAAACTATTATGTTTAGTAAAAAATATATTTTCCATTAATACACACATTTTGAAAAACAACTAATATATTTAGTAAAAAAAATCTTGGGCTAGTAATTTTTATATTTTTTATTGACACATAAATATTTGGTATCAATGCAATTACCAATTTTTGGCCATATAATATATCTTCTAAATTGTCAATTTTAAATTACCATATAATATACCAATTTAAATTACCAACTTAATAGACACAAAAATATTTAGAGCAACTATTATATTTTTTTTCCACATATATATTTCATATACAATGCAATTATAATTTTGAAAGACCACTCCATATTTCACACGTATTTAAAATTATTTCAGTATATATTATTTCTAGGAAATACAATTTCAGTTTTGCATTATCAATAAATATACTTGTTTATTTGGTGAAATTCCTCCATATTTTTTTATCATAAAATATCTCTACCATCACCTAAAATAAAAAGAAATATTCTGCGTTTCAAAATAGACTTGGCCAACATGATATCAAGGATCGACTAACTCTGTAATCCGAGAGGGCGGAAACCGTTTCAACAAAGAAAGGTAATTAACCGTTAGAGTTTTCTTGAACAAAGTTTCAAACACCAATGTTTGTATTTTATAACAAAGTTGTTAATTCTCCTCACATTGCAGATGACCGATCCGAATTATAATGATTCTGTGGATAGTTGCAATGTGTTGGAAGAATTTGTTAATAATGATGATTATGTGGCTGATTTTATCACTGAATCCTTCCAAACAATAATTTAGAATGAATTTAAGAGTAATTTGTAGAGAGAGAAAGTAGAGACAAGTGCTATTGTGTACATTATGAACTTAGAGAGAGAAAAGCAGCACACTTGAACTATTTATAATTTTGCATATAATGAGGTGACACTTAATAAGCTTACTTAGTCTAATATACTGACAAGTGTCCTCAACACTTGTCAATTTGCCCACTATCATGCCATAATTACATTACTTTGAGCCAATGTTTTAATAAACATTTGAGGCATTCGAACTGAGGCTTCGAAACTGTCAAATAACGCCTCCGAGGCGTACGCCTGAGTTATTCGGTATGGGATGTAAGCCTCGATTCTCCGAGGCGGTGTGAGGCGGTTCGAAGTTTCGAGGTGGTTTGAGGCTTCCGCGTTAGTCGCGAGGCACAAAATTTCCTTCTTTATACACAAAATTTCCTTCTTTATTTGCGTATGGGCCTTATAGTTACAGTTTTTCTATATAAAAATTGATTTGGTTTCAATTCTAAGACACCCTCGAGAAAATCTTACGATTGATTTGGTTTCAATTCTAAGAAATCCTCGAGAATTTTACCATAATTGCGTGCCATAAATTACCGTAGCAGCGTAATTCCTCCCCGAGTCAAGCAGCGGCGCATCGCACTTTACTTCTTCTCCGGTTGATACATGTTGCGCAGCGAAGTTCGTCTTCTTCACTCTTCACTCTGATATAATATATATATATAGATAGATAGGTATTGTACTGTAAGGGCTCATTTGGTTCGTAAGATAAAAGTATCTATCCGTCGAAAACATGCATGTTTTCGACGGATAGATACTTTTATCTTACGAACCAAATGAGCCCTAAGTGTTAAACTTATAATAAAATGAACTTTGCCCACTATCGATTTCGGCATGTAATGGCAGGCGCACGTCTTAAACAACTTCTTATTTGTTTATTATTATTAACTTTTTTATTTAAAAAAATCACGTGAAGTGAATTATAATTTGCAGTTGGTGCCACTGCCATGGAAGGGAGCCACTTTATTACTTTTACTCTGAAAATATTATAATAATATAATAGTAATATAATGATTTAGATAATAGTTTTTATATATATTCAATTATATTATATAATAATAATATAATAAATTAGAGATTGTGATTTAGATGATGATTTTATATATTACTGAAGTTAAAACCGGCACAATTTAATGTACTAATATTACTATACTACCCTTAGTTTAATTTAATAACAAAAGTATAATACAATTTTTAGTAATTTTAATTAATTAATTAAACAGTTAGTATAAATTTTAATTAATTAATTTAATAGTTACTAGTAATTTTTAGTTTAGTTAATTAATTGCAGTTATCTAAATGAGTTGACCACAACGAGAAGACCCGGCATGAGATCATGTTGATAAAATTGAAGTGCCGCCAGAAGGTAAAAAAAGGGATACAAGTATTTTCGGTACAAATATTGTGGAAAGGATATCAAAGGTGGCGTAAAGAGAGTCAAGGATCACCTTGCAGGCAATCACAATAATATAGCTCCATGTGATAAAGTGAGTGATGAAGTTAGGGGGTTCATGAAACAATATTTGAAGTCATTTGCAGAAACAAAATATTCAAGACAACGGGAGCTCGATGAGACAATCGATGGAGGAGCTTATGTTGGTCAAGGTAGTAATGATACGGGCTTTCGTGGCCTTCCATTTGAAGGCAGAGGTTCTTCCATCATTGGTGATAGGGCAGTCAGAGGGCCTTTGGATCGATATATGGTCAATGAGGGTGAAGATTTAGAAAACAAAGAAATTACTCCTGCAAATCCTAAAGAATTTAGGAGTTGAGTTATTTAAGATATTAGGCGGTTCTTTTTTGAAAATAGGATTCCATTCAATTGTGTTAGAAGCCCATCATTCATTAGTATGGTGCGCTCAATCGGGAGTTATGGTCGAGGGTTGAAGGCTCCATAAATGCATGAGTTGAGTACATGGATCCTACAACAAGAAGTGAAGACAACGTCTAATATTGTAGATGAGATCAAGGCAACTTGGAAGCACACTGGAGTTTCATTGTTATCAGATGGTTGGTTAGACATGAGAAACAGAAGTCTGATCAACTTTCTTGTTAACAATCAACATGAGACGGTATTTTTGAAGACCGTTGATGCAAGTAACATTGTGAAAGATACTAATAAATTGTTTGAGTGGTTAGATGAGGTTGTGGAAGAAATTGGCGAGGAACATGTTGTCTAGGTGATAACAGATAATGCAGTTGCATACAAAGCAGCAGGACGTAAATTAATTGAGAAAAGGACAAGCTTGTATTGAACTCCATGTGCAGCTCATTGTATAGATCTAATGCTTGAGAAGATAGGTGAATTGTCACAACACAAGAATGCTTTGCTTAAAGCAAAGAAAGTGACCAACTTCATCCACAACCATCAGTGGGTTTTAAGCTTAACTAGAAAATTTGCTAAGAAAGATCTTCTTCGACCCGTTACCACTCGATTCACCACTACCTATCTCACATTGGAGAGCATGTATAGCTTGAAGCAACCATTGCAGGAAATTTTTGTTTCAAAAGAATAGGCAGGATGTGCATGGTTGAAAAAAGAGGACGACAAATCTGTTAAAAAAATTATCATGGCTGATTCCTTTTGGGTTAGTGTGGTTTATTGTATTAAGACCACAAAGCCTCTTATGGATATACTGAGAATGGTAGATAGTGAACAAACTCCGGCGATGGGATTTATTTACGGTGCTATGGATGAGGCCAAAGAAAAAATAGCTAAGAATTTGAATGATGACTTAGCTGCATACAAGGAGATTTGGAGCATCATTGATGAAAAGTGGGAGAAGCAGTTGCACTGTGACTTACATGCAACTGCATACTATTTGAATCCATGATACAGGTGGAGTGAGAATGTTTCTGAGCATGCCGAGATAAAAAGAGGCTTGATTAGTTGTATGGAGAGAATGATCAAGGATGATGACATATATATGAAGATTGATGTTGCTCTTGACGAGTACAAAAAGAAGAGAGGGCTATTTTGCACGAGGGCAGCTTTGGCTACATACAAAACTCGCCCACCTGGTGATTATTTATTTTATAATTAAGCATTAACTATTTTATTTTAATTCTAATAATTTTATAATTTATTTTCTATTTTAATTTAGTTGATTGGTGGGAACTTTTTGGAGATGAAGTACCTGAACTCAAGTCATTTGCAATGAGAGTTCTAGGCCTTACTTGCTCGGCGTCGGCATGTGAGCGTAATTGGAGTACATTCAATCTAGTGCATACAAAGAAGAGAAATTGTGAAGCGCAAATTTGTTTTCACACAATTCTTCTATGCCTACAAGTGTATAGGATCTTTGTAGTATGTAAGCTTGACCAAGTAATAAAATTATCGAACCCTAGGGAGGTAATCTAGTGCAAGGAGACAATAAAATATGGAGTGCTACTAGACCTATGAAAGCAATAAAAGTTTTTTAGGTTTTTGGGCTAAGTAAAAATAAAACCAAAGCAACTAAATTAAACTACCTAATTCAACCAACTAAGATAAAGTGAGTATTGAAGTGCTTCGAGTGTTTTCAATTATGTGATCCTTGAATCTAATTTAATCTATGTCGATCTTTTGTTTCATTAGCTTCTTAGGCTAAGTATAAACCTCACCGAATTAACAAACTCTCGTTCAATTAACTCAATGAACGATTAGGAGTGTTCTAAAATCTCTAACCTCTCTCGATGGTCTAAGTACTTAACTAAAGTAATTAATCTCTTATATCCCTCAATGAATGCACTTGCCTACACTAGCTCAAATCTCACTTTTTGCTAATGAAGCCTAATACACCATCTAATAGATACAATTAAGTAATACTCAATAAACCCATCATCAAAGAACCCAATCAACCAATATCCACAAAATCACAACACAAACCTCATTAGATATAATTAAATCTAAGACCTATTGTATACATGCATCGAAAGTCAACTCATCAAGTGATCGAACTAGGATAAATCCTCACCTAATTGATTAACTCTCGTTACATCAAAATAGTACCTAATTGTGGGTGTTCTAAATGACATATCCCCTCTCGGTGTAATAGGCATTTCAACAAAAGCAAATAACAAATCATTCAACTCAATTAAACACTCAATCGAACAAGCTCAACTCTCGTTTTTTGCTCACTCAATCAAAATGCATAAACGACGAATAATAATCAATTAAAACTCAAGTAATCCACAAATTAGGAGCTCAACCACAAAACAAATTAAAATCTAAGCACATACACAATAGATTAGTCATTGCTCACATAATATCCAACACCCTAAGCACGAGAAATTTAGCCCATGATTAATCTAAACAAGCCCATAACAAAATTAAAGCAATAAACCAAGAACATAGAAAATACCAACTCTAAATTAATATATGAAGAATATCATCTCAATTGGAGTTCCAACACTTGAATGCTTGCAAGAAATTAAAATATCTCACTAAACTATAACTAAGAATTTGCAAAAAAAAAAAAATCAAAACCCTAATCTAGTGTGTGTAGTGTGTGTGGAGAGGTGCTCCCCACAAACTTGGAGAATAAGATGTTGGCGTGTGTTAATGATATTCTGATTTCTCTCCAATCCTTGTGTTGCCTTTTAATATCAATGGGTTGATAGGCCATTAGACACTAATATGTAAATGGGCATGGGCATCAAAAGCTCAGATTAATTTTTCTGGTTTCGCTGCGAAATTTTGCTGGACCGTGCGAATTACTTCGACTTGCCTCGCACGGGCCAGCAAAATTGCACGGTACCTTCACAATGTTGGCATGGGCCAGGGCAAACATGTCGCATGGTCGTACCAAAACTAAGAACATTGCTTTTACCTTTTAGCAACTCTTCAAGCTGGGGCACGTTTCTTCTCTTTCTTTCTTCGGCTTCTTCAAACATCTGTGGGTGCTTGGGCACGGATTCCGTTGATAGACAATTCCGGCAAGAGAGAACGGCAATTGGCTGAGCAAGCAGGGGCGACGGTGTGGGATTCCGGCGTGAATTTCCAGCAACAGCTTCATCTCCGGCAAGCTTCGAACAGGGGCTGGGGTCTGCAATTTCCGGCAATTGGGGCTGCAGTAGCTATTTCCAGCGTCCGAATTGAGCAGGGGACATGCGGGTGTGGAGCGGAGGCGGCAGCTTGAACGGCTGGAGGATGTGGTTGTCTTCGCGGCTGGGAGACAGAAAATTCCAGTGATGTTGCAGCAGGTTCCGGCGACATGGAATGGAAGGTGGAGAGCTTCAATGCTGAAAACAGGGGATGGTGGCCATGGCGGTTGGGCTTGGGGGCGAACGATTTGGAGGCGGCCACAGGGGCTGTGTTGGTTCTCTTTTCCGGCGCTATGCTTGTGTTTTCTCGGTGGAGCAGTAATGGTGGAGAGTGATTGCAGATGTGTGTGTGGTGAATTGTTACTGAGGAGCCACATATCTCTTGACAGCTTCCAAGCATCCTCTCTAAGACTTGGTCAAACAATAACTATATATCCCATATTGCTTCCAGATTCTGCACATGGATATCCACAAAAACAAAATAATATCGCAAATAAACTTCTAAATGGGTTGCACAAATTGGGCCAAGAAATAAATTAATGTGTGGATCAAATCTTTGGACCTCAATTAATTAAAATGAGTAACAATATTTCAAATAAGTCCAAATAATAATTCAAACAATTAATTCCATGAATTTAATTCAATTTTCAATAAAAATGCACCACCATAAATATTTTACAATTAAGCACAATTAATCAAATGAGTGTACAAAAATGCAAGAAATCATATCAAAATTGGCAATAAAAGCACAATAATTTCGAGCAAATTTCACACTAATCAAATTGTCTAACCACAATTAAGCTCAACAAGTTGGTGTACATCATGTACAACAAAAAGTTGAAGAACAAACACTTAAAGAAACAATCAAGAAAGGTGGAAGAAGATCTTTTGATTGTTGATGACATACCTTCTGATGATGAGTGGGTAGTTAATCCAGATGATGAAGTCAATGTGGAAGATGATTTTATTGATTTTGAGGATGATTTGGAAGAGGAGAAACTTCCTACGTATCGAATAAGAGGAAGAGAGTTGCTTCGAAGAAAGGTAATTTTTAGAAGCTATTTCAGATAAACATTTAAAGCTAATAGGTTCTATACTTCTATCTAATCATCTACTTGTTTATATTTATATGTAGGAAAAGAAAAAGAGGTTCATAGACTTGTGGATGAAGAAATTGATGAGCCTTTTGATGATGAGGGAAATGAAGATGAGAGTGATCATGATAATTAAGTGGGCTAGATATTAATTTGCATCTATAAGACATTTTAATTAGTATTTGGATGGATAATTTGATTTGGTATTCAATTTATGTTATGGTGGATTTATGGTATTAATGTTAATTAGTATGTCTTGATTTAGTGTTATATATATATATATATATAGTCTATGCCTCAGTTCGAATTGGTTCCCACGCCTCGGTTTACTATAGAAAAATGTCTCGGTTCCTGAATTAATTTTTTAAAACATTGCTTTGACCTATACATCACTATTAACTACCTACGCAACTGCTGGCTTCACTCCGAACAAGGGCTAGCTCTTTTGCCTTGGGTCGCTCTGTGGTGTAGGGCTTGTAGTAAGAAGTGGTCTCTTGCCTTCAAGTCTGGGCGAGCTATTAGGCGAGCTACTGGGCGAGCTACCTGGCGAGCATCCTCTCTCTCCATTGCATTGACTGGTCAGAAGGTGGTAACGTGGCCTTGGTCACCTAAGGCGAGCTCTGGGCGAACTACTCAGCCTTAAGCCTTTTAATTATGCTAATCCACCTAGAGTAGTTCGCTTTAGTTCGCCTATCAACACAATGCTTTCGTACAAGGAAGAAGGGGCTTTGTAGATTTGTTGAATAATTTCAACTCCCAGAGAGAGTCAATTAACATAGGTAACGATTCCCATAAAATTTCAGAAAACTCAGAAGAAGAATATGATGAAGACTCAAAAATATCATGTCATAATGTTAACGTGCCGTCTAACATGGATACTGGTTCAGACGCTGAAAATTTATCTCACACTTCTTCTGACAATTCTCTTGACGGTTTGTCCTTCCAAAGTCTGATATTCATCCTGAAGATAATACAAGCCCATGTAGTAAGAAAAATGAAACTTTACGACCATTGGTCATGTGGAGAATAATGAGTCTTGGACGTGGTTTCTTTTGAGATTACGAGAGGCTTATAAGTGTCCAGATGATTTGTTGATTGTTTCTGATCAGCACCCTAGCATAATCAATGCCATGAGCATAGTGTACCCTAAAGCAAGCCACGGACTGTGTTATCATCATATACAGAAGAAATTTGTTGTCTACAGCAGGGAGATGGTTAGGTTTTTCAAGAAAGCCGAATACTCATACCGTGAGTCAGAATATGACAGGTATTTTTGTGCATTTTTTTGTTCCACATGAGTTAATTTTAAAGTACATATTTGTATAACTTACACAATATTGTATTTTGAAAATTATTACAGAATTGTGGATTGTATCTAACAAAAAGACTCTGAATTTTTTTAAAAAACTTTGAAAGATGCCAAACCCGAGCGCTGGTCGAGAGTGCATTGTTGTGTAGATCGATACGAATTCAAGACAACTAATGCAGCAGAATCTTGGAATCTACGTATAATATCAGCTTGTAAAATGCCTGTTGTGTACGTGTTGGAATTTATCAAACAGATACTTCAGGAATGATTTCATACTAGATTTACTGAAGCAATGACAAATGATAAGGGGGATTTTTGTATTAGGGTCACATCTCAGTTGTCACAGTTGAATATTTTATCATAAGAGTTTGCTGTGCAACCATTGACTGAAAATCGATTTAAGGTGGTTTATGGTACAAAGTGTCATATTGTTGATTTGGTAAATCGTACATGTGAATGTTATGAGTTTCAGTTAGAATTGATACCATGTAGTCTTGGTGTTGCTGCAATAAGGTAACAAAAACTTTTAAGTACTGAATGTAAAATCAATTTATTCTTTTATTTTCCTCTAAAAAAATTCTATTGCTAAAATCATCATATTTATAACATTTAAACTTAAGTTTTCAATTGTTTTTAACTTTCTCTATAGATTTGCAAATTATCCAATCAGTGCATTTGTTGATGACATTTGCAAGTCTACTCATCTAATGGGCATGTGGGGTGGATCGGTCATGCCCATACCTGATCCAAATGAATGGGTGGTGCCTGAACATGTCAAACTAACTAAATGCAATGCTCCACCTCCTCCTAAGCAGGCAGGACGTCCTAGACTAAGTAGGAGACACTCGGTCCTCGAGTCTTCATCTTCAAAGCTCAAGAGACAAAAATGTTCACGTTGTAACCAACCATTCCACAATCGAGTTAATTGTCACAAATATATTCCTCAAGATGATTCTACTGATACGATATCGTCTCAGGACAATGTAGAAGAATTTGATGTGTCACAATCATCTAGAGTCAATATTGATCAACCACGTTCACGAAAATGTTCGGTTTATGGTGGTGTTGGACATTACAAGACAAAATGTCTAACCTCATCATGTGTTGACATTTGAAATATTGATATTTGAAATATTGATATTCAGAAATGTAAACACGTGTTGACATTTGAAATATTGATATAAAAAAACTTTAATGTAAACAGTTGACATTTGAAATATTGATATTTAGAAATATATTATATCATTTTCCTAAATTATATATATTTTTGGTCAAGTCAATCATGTTGTAAAAATAAAAGAAATAAATTTGAGAAGATTAGGATGTAATTTTTCTTGTAAATAGTGTTAATGAAATCTCCGCAACGGAAGCGTTTATGTGGCTTTAAGATGCGATTTCACTAAGAATCAATCAAAATCAGTTTAATGAAACTGCAAAGTGTTTGATTATGCAAAGATTTCGGTAGAGCTTCGCTGAGGCTAAGAAAACTTGCATTAAAATGAAAATGGGAGCCTATTTATAGGCATTTCTACAAGCAGGCGGTGGCATACACTTTGCCACGCTTCTTCGGATGCTTACAAGTGTCCCTAACCGTTTAAACAAGATAAATATAACGGAAAATTGATTAAAAATGATGAAAACAGGGTCTTGGTGATTTTCTTCAAAACAGACGAGCAGCTCTTGATGTTGGGCGACCAGCTTGTTGGGCGAGCAGGTGAGCTGCTCGCCCGTTGCAACATTTGTAAGACCTGCTCGCCCATTATGTGAAAATAGGCAAGCAGGTGGGCTGGTCAGGTGGTTGGGCGAGCAGGTGAGCTGCCCACCCATTCCTCTCTGGCACTGCTGCTCGGCCATTTCTTGTTTGTTCAATGATTCTTCTTATCTTGTATTGATCTTTTTTGGTTTTTCCCATATTCATCATGTTTGATTAGTTGTTTTGGGACACGTCATCCGTCATTCCACTGAATACTTCTTTAAACTTCTGGATTAGATTATTTCATCAACAGCTGCCCCCTAGCTTGATGTTTGTTGGAATTTTCGGGAGAAAAACAATTATCGAGCTATCTGGGTTATCTGTGAAATTTCCTCGTGGTGTAAAAGTAATTAAGGATTCTTTGTAACCTGCAAACATTTGGAATGTGGATATAATGAAAGACCCCCGTGGCCTCGTTAAAAACCTAGCCGTAAACCACCCTTGTGGATAAACCGGTCGTAGGAAAAAAGAGATACCAGGGTGTACCCTCACATACCCGTGCCCAAATGATGTAAAACACTAAAAATTGGTTAGTGTACACTTGGATTGTCAAGATTGGCGATCATCAGCTTGGATTGATGTAGGCGAGCATTGGGCGAGCAGCTCACTAGGCGAGCAGCTGAGCTGCTCGCCTGAAGGTGGCTATCAGCACATATGGCGAGTAGGTGAGCTGCTCGCCTGTTTCAGCGGGATTCCAGGCGTGGAATACGAAGCATCACATCCTTAATTCGCGCGCCACTTTCCTTATTTTTAAATATTTGCATTTTGGTCCTTGAGTAATTGCAAATAAGGGCTCGCCCCTTCTCTATAAATACCTAAATTCAAACCCTCTTCAACTCTTTCGTCTCTTTCAAGTTTTTGACGAATTCTAATAACCTCTATCTTCAAGGTTTTAGTGCGTGTTCGTCGTCACCGGTGTTCAGCAAAAAGGAAGTATATCTGTGTATATCTTTCTATTCTTTTTCATTTTCCTTCGTTCTTCAACCATTCTTGATCGGAAATCGACTCGTGTATTGCCTATTGCCGAAAACCGTCGAACTCCAAACGGTTCTTCATCGGAGTTGGGGTTTTTCATCGGAGTTGGACTTAGGATTTAGTTTCTTAGGATTTACCGTTGCTTATTGCTTTCATTGGATTAAGGGTGTTGATTTTCTGACTTTGGAGATTCAAGCGCCGGAAAAAATGGCATCGCCGCCGTCTCCCAGTGGCTCGCCTCCAAGGAATCCAGAAAAATGACCCATGGTCGAATCTCCATTGCAAAAACTCTGGGATTACTCAAATTTAATGAGGAGTAGGGGCACGAGAAGTTTAGTCATCGATGCGGAATCCCAGGAACGCGATCGGGACGTTCAAGAAAGAAGGCGAGCAGTTGGGCTTGAAGATGAACGAGCTGCTCGCCGGGATCTTGAAGCTCAAGGAGGTGCTCGCCCAGAATTGGGAGCTCAAGGAGCTGCTCGTCAATCTGGGTGAGCAGGTGCAGCTGTTCGTCAGGATACTTCAAGTGCCGCTCGTCTGGATGCTTCAACTGCTGCTCGCCTGAATGCACAAGGAGCTGCTCGCCAGTCTGGGCGAGCAGGTGTAGCTGTTTGCCAGGATACTCAAGGTGTTGCTCGCCTGGTTGCACAAGGAGCTGGTCGCTGGTGTCTAAACCAGCTGCTCATCTGGTTTCTGAAGGAGCTGCTCGCCCGATTAGGCGAGCAGGTGGGGCTGCTTGCTAGGTTAAACAAAGGGCTGCTCATCTCCAAAGAAGAGGAGCTGCTCGCTCCAGGCGAGCAGGTGGAGTTGGTTGCTCCCAGCTTTCTGATAGAGATTTGCGAGCTGCTCGTGGCGAATAGATTGCTCAACACGGACAATCGGCTTCTCCTCCGTCTGCTAGGAGAAGGTTGCTACTAGCAGACGAGGACAATGAAGATGAAACTGACCCGGATGTTCGTTCGGCCATCCATGATACCTTCAGGACCAGTTCAGAATCACCGGGACTTAATGTTGCTGATACCGAGATTGTCCGTGAGACTCCAGAGGGTCGAGATCAGTCTGGCGAGGCTCCAGAAGAGGTTAACCTTGATGAGGATAATGTCAGCTCTGAACTTGGAGAAGATTTTGAGCGAGATCCCGGGCCGAGTCAACAGGAGATCTGGGATGATTTAACTCGTATTTATCAACCTCCTGAGCAAGTACTTGAAGAGACGATTCCAGAAGGAGTTGCACAGGAGATGAACTGGGTAGTATATCTGGATCGGTATCAGGATCAATTCATCCGACCTCTGATTTCTCGTGTTCCGTATGTTAAGACAAGATATACTACTACGAAGCATAAAAGTTTGTTGACAGAGGATGACTTGACTGCTCTTCGGGATGAGTACAAGATCCCGCTTGATATTCATATGTACGTTCCATGCGATCGAGAGTGAGCCGATCGACCACCTGGTTGTACCACAATAAACATCGATATTCTCGAGGTCGGGTTCCCACTTCCACTACATTCGGTAATCGGCCAATTTCTGATGGATGTTAACCTAGCGATTACCCAGATTACACCAAGCGGATGGAATACTCTGATAGGTTTCTTGACGGTGATGGGATTGGAGGGATATCCCAATCGATTGATGGCCCCCGAGATCCATTATGCTATGATGATCTCGGTATGCAGCGAAGAAGGATATGGCTATTATTATCTGAAAGCCCGAGCGGGGATGAAAGTCGTGGAGTTGCTTTCGAATAAAATAAAACGATGGAAAGATCAATTCTTTTTCATCGGTGGGGATTGGCGCGCCTCCACGTCTTATACCGGGGCTAGTGAAAGAATTAGGACCCCTGAAGAATATGGGGAATTGAGACGTACGTGTCATTCTCCATGTGTTTTTTCATTCCGGAATTCACTAATGTAAACTCTATTTCTTTGCAGGTCCGAGGCTTCCGAAGTGGGGACAGAAAGGGATTCCCGATTTGTTTCTCTATGCACTTTCCAATGCTTCTTACCGCCGCGAGTAGTTCCGGACGGTGAAACACTTGTCGAGCGAACATTGTAGACGTGTAGCTGGCTTGATCACTAGTCCGCATCACCTTTCAGCTCAAGCTCTGCTTCCAGAAGGTTGATATCGTTTATTTGCTATTACTCCTTTGATTTGTTCACTTTTTAATAGTGAGTTTTTGTGACATATCAAAGAGTTACGGTTGCGATTCCTCCGGAGTTCCACGCTTTCTGCCGATGAGTTTGAGATCTTGAATCCGGATTAAACAGGCGCACGATGGATCCCCCAGCTGCATTGATCAGGTTGCGGAAGAACAGGGGAATCAAGCCTCCAGTGCAACGGACAGCTGTGCCACCTCCTGCTGCTCCTGTCGCCGATCTGCCGGCTCGGAAGAGCCCACCTAAGAAGTCCTCCAAGCAGCCAAGGAAAGGTGGCAGTTCTTCTACCGGCAATGAAGAGGATGTCAATCGGCAGAATAAGAAAAGCAAGACTGCTGCGACCACCGGATTCAGTCGCCCGCTCATCGATCCTCGATCCGGGGATCCTCACAATCCATCTCCACCTTCCCCTCGCAAACCAGGCTTTCACCGAGAAGTCTCCTATCTTGGATGGGAATGGGAGGCTCGGGAATCATGAGTTTCCATCATTTCCAATTATCTCGTATTTGTTCTATACCTTTGCTGACATAGTCGTTATTTTTTCCAGCTACCATCCAGGCGATCATCCTTTCCGCAGTGACATACTCCATCAGACTGCTTGCTCCAGGGTGCCGATGCACATGGGGGACATCCCTGACATGGAAGTCCAAAGGGCCACCGAGTTCGTTGCCCAGTCCTGGAGCAAAATTCTTGATTGCGCAATCCATCAGCAGACCCTGAGTGACAACCTACTTATGTGTGGGGTGTTTGCCAGTCATACAGCGATTACAGCCCAACGGGCCCTGAACCAAGCGGTCAAGGTTGGTAGGGCAGGCCGTAAGGCGGAGAAGGAGTGTGAGGAGAAGGAGAAAGCGTTAATGGCGAAGGAGGATGAGTTGGCCCGGGCACATCTCAAGATCAAAAGCACTCTGGAGTCGGAGAATAATGCTCTTGAGGCAATCAAGAAACTTTAGTACGACAATCAGAACCTCAACGAGCAAGTGGAGCAGGCTTGTGCAGGCATTGCCCATCTCAAAGCTGAGAGAGCTGACGAGAATCAGAAGTACAATGACTCCCTGGACCTGGTCCTGCAACTGGAGAAAGAGAAGGCCGCCATCGAGAATACTGTGGAATGTATGTACACCGAGGAGAACATGTTGAAGCAGTTGCGTGATGCGGCCAACTTTGGATTTCTCTGTTCATATGCTGAAAGCATCCGGACAATTCGTACTACAGTGGGGGAAGGGTCGGAGACCTTTGAGCAGATGAAGAAGAAGTTTCTGGACTTCATCCGGGCCAATCCACCAAACAGGTCGCAGGAACTTCCTTTTGCTGATCTAGTGGAGTCTTGGTTTGATTTGGGATTCCTCGGAGAAGGATATACCATTATCCCACCTCGACTGCCACCTCAACCTGCCCCGGATGTTCTACAAATTGCTGTGGTTGTTGAGACATCTTTCATTGCTCCGGAAACCACTGATGCTGCCGAGGCCTCTCCTGAAGAAGGTCTTTAGGTGAGAGAGAACGAGATTGTCCTGTCTTACATCCAGACTCCTCCTGGCGATGATGCGACAACTCTGAGGTCCCGCCATCTGATGTTGCCGGCGCCACTGCCCCCGTTACCGATTAGGGTTGTTGTTGTGTTGGTCTGATGTCCTCTCTGTTTTGGATATCAGTTTTGTCTTTGACTTTCCTGCTTTTTGTTGCATTTTCATTTTCTGTCTTTCCAATTCTGAATGTTGTTTGAACTTCTTATTTTCTACTGTACTCCCTTTTCTTCAATCAAGGAGGTTATTCTGATGCACACGTTTTGTTTTCAATGAACTCTAATGAAATGTTATTTACGTCTAATCGTTATATATCGCCTTTCAAGTCTATGGGTCTTTAATTCGCTTCGTTTTGCCTCTTTCTGGGAACGAAACGAATAAGACACTCACACGAAAATAGGCCATCAGGAAGCGTTCACTTCGTCCTTGGGAGCGTATCCGCGTCCCTTTGGTGGACATGAAGCACAGTCCCGGTATTACCGGGTGCATCCACTTGCTATCCTCCGGATCGTATATAACATCCTATGGAGGAGCATCTCTGATGCACACTCAGGTCCCTCGTGTATGGTCTTTCGGTGGGCTTCACGCTCGGCTCTTATTCGGGAGTCATTAGGCGTTTTAACGCCATAACCTTTCAACCTAAGAAGAGCGTTGGCATGCTTGTGCTCTTACTGGTGCAGGACGTACAGGCATTGTATAATTCCATTTTATCTCTGCACGAGGAGCGTGCTCAACAAGCAGAGCCGGAGCTCCACACGGAGCGCATTAGCCCTCTGTAGCCACATAAACTTAGGCGATTTCAATTAGACCTCGACCTCTTAAAAGAGGTCGTCTATAACATTCATTACCTGTTCTGAAACAAAATGTACATTATACATCCTTTATTGATAAAACTTCTTCAGGTGAGCAGCATTCCACGTGTATGAAGATGGTACCCCGTCTAGGTCTTCCAATTCGCAAGTCCCATTTGACGAACTTCGCGAAACACGAAATGGTCCTTCCCAGCCTGGTCCAAAAGTTTCGGGTGGAGTAGATAGGATTTTCCGCAAGACTAGATCTCCTTCTTGGAAACTTCTGGTCTTGACTCGTGAATTGTAATACCGGGTAGCGTATTGTTTGTATGCAGCATTACGTATTTCCGCCGCCGTCCATTTTTCCTCAAGAAAATCTTTTTCGATCGCGACGGCTTCATCATTTTCTTTCTCATTGTACATACAAGCTTGCCATGTTGGATTCTACAGTTCTACTGGTACCATTGCTTCAACACCGTACGCCATTGCGAATGGAGTTTCGCCCGTACTTGTTCTGAATGACGTGCGGTATGACCACAACACTTTCGGGAGTTCTTCCGACCAACTTCCTTTCTTTCCTGTCAGGCGAAGTTTCAACGTCCGCTTGATAATTTTGTTGATGGCTTCGACCTGACCGTTGGACAGTGGGTGATACGGGGTCGAGTAATACTTCTTGATTCCCCAAGTATTACATAACTCTCAGACTTTTTTTCCGTCGAATTGTGGCCCATTGTCCATTACGATTGATCGTGGCATGCCAAATCTACTGATCAAATTCTTCCAAATAAAATTGATCATTTTCTCTTAGGAGACTGTCACCAGTGATTCGGTTTCGGCCCATTTGGTGAAGTAATCCACGGCAACCACTGCGAACCTCACACTTCCTTTCCCAGGTGGGAATGGTCCGATGATGTCGATACCCCACTTGGCGAATGACCAAGGACCATAGACTGCTTTCATCTGTTGTGGAGGAACATGAATGTTAGGAGCGAACACTTGGCATTTCCGACACTTTTTCGCAAACAAAATAGCGTCTTCTTTCAGGGTAGGCCAGTAATACCCTTGTCTCATGGTTTTGTGCGCTAGTGCTCGTCCTACAACATGACTTCTGCATATTCCCTCATGGATTTCGTCGAGAATTTCCCATCCCTATTTCCGTGAAACACATTTGAGTAGGGGTGATGAAAATCCTCTCTTGTACAAATAGCCGTCAATCATTACGTAATGTGCTGCTTGCTTAACCAAACGAACTGCCGCCCAAGGATCTTCGGGCCGTTCTCCCGTGGTTAGATATTTCCTCAAACCTGTCCTCCAGTCATCATCTTCCTCGTCCATCTCATGTCCCTCATTCAACGTTTGATTTATCTGATAATCAAAGGTTGAAGGATTATCGAGCCGAGTGATGACGACTTCTGTTATCTCCGTTGCCCCTTGGCTGGATGCTAATCGGGCTAAGGCGTCTGCTTGAGTGTTCTCAAGTCGAGGTATCTGTTCAATGTATGCTTGCTGAAACATTGATATCAGATGAGCCACTATCTTCTGGTATAGAATCATGTGTTCGTCTTTAGCTTCAAATTCTCCTCGGACTTGAGAAACTATGAGTTGTGAGTCGCAGAAAATTTGTACTCTCTTAACCCCAATTGCTAATGCAATTCTGAGTCCGGTGATCAGCGCCTCGTACTCAGCTTCATTATTGGTTGCCGAGAAAGTAAATCTTATTGCTGACGTGAACACCTGTCGGTCAGGGCTTATTAAAACTACTCCTGCCCCCGACGCCAAGTTGGTAGACAAACTGTCTACATATAGGTGCCACGGATGTTGAAGATCCCTTGTCAGTTCTGATGGATAAGTTAGCTCTACAATGAAATCGGCCAGAGCTTGTCCCTTGATCGCCGTTCTCGTTGCGTACGTTATGCTAAATTCACTGATTTCCAGTGATCATTTTAGCAATCTTCCCGCAGTATTAGGGCGATGTAGAATTTGTCATAGGGGGAACATTGTGAGTACTTCTACCTGATGATCGTAGAAGTACGGCCGCAACTTGCGCGTGCTCATGACCAATGCATATGCCAGTTTCTCGGTCGGAGAATACCGGACTTCGGCCTCATGTAAAGCCTGACTGACATAGTAAATCGGGGAATGAAACTTGCCTTCGGCGTGTACCAGTACCGAACTTATTGCTACCTCGGATGCAACAGATAAAATTTGAGTATTGCCTAAATATTCTTTGATTTCTTCGAACGCTCTTTGGCAATCTTTCGTCCACATGAAATTATCCTTCTTCTTCTTCATGGCTTCAAAGAATGGCAGACATTTATCTTTAGAACGCGAGATAAAACGATTTAATGCAGCTAAACATCCTGTAAGACGTTGAACTTTTTGAACCAAATAAGGAGGCTTCATATCGATTATGGCTTTGACTTTGGTTGGATTCACCTTAATTCCGCGCTGACTGACCAGATGTCCCAGGAATTTTCCCGAATGAATTCCAAAACTGCTTTTCTTCGGGTTAAGTTTCATGTTGTAGGCGCGGAGTATCTCGAATGTTTGAGAGAGTTGTTCAAGATGATCTTCTTTGTGCAAGTTTTTTACGACGATATCATCCACGTAAACTTCAATTGAATGGCCGATGTGTTTGTCAAACATCTTGTTCACTAATCTCTGATAGGTGGCTCTAGCGTTGATCAAGCCAAATGGCATTCTGTCCCAACAATAAAGATTCTTGTTGGTATAGAATGTGGTATGCTCCTAATCGTCAGGATGTAGTGCGATCTGGTGATATCCTGCAAAGGCATCCATGAAGGTCAAGAATTCGTGCCCTGGTGTGTTATCGACCAGATGATCAATGTGGGGGAGTGGAAAGTTGTCCTTTGGACAAGCATCATTCAGATCGGTAAAATCGATACAGAGTCTCAATGTGCCATTGGATTTACAAACAAGGACAGGGTTCGCAACCCATTGTGGGCACAAGGCTTCGTGTATCAACTTATTGTCCAGCAACTTCTTGACCTCAGTCGTCAATGCTTCGTACTTATCAGGCCCAAACTTTCATCTCTTTTGGCGAATTGGTCTACGTGCTGGATCAGTATTGAGTCGATGACAGGCCTGCTCTGTTGGAATGCCTGTCATATCTGAATGAGACCATGCGAAAACGTCCAGGTTATTCTTCAAGAAAGTAATCATTCTTGCTCTGAATGGTTCAGGAAATTCAGATCCGATGAAGAGTTCTAGATCTTCTTTGTCTGGATAAGCCTGGATAGATGTTAACTCTTCCATCGGTGTGGCGCGCTTTCACTTTTCTATCCACCTTGGATCTAAAATAGGTCCATCCACATTTAACTCGTCTTCAATCTCCATCGGTTCACAATCGAGCCTAGGTTCGAAATCTTGGCTGAGTAGGCATTCATCTGGGCATTTGCCTCTCAGGCTCTGATTTCCCTAGGACTTGTACAGCATGATTGGGTGCACTCTCTAGTACGTGAACTGGGTTATCAACCTCCATTGGTTCCGCTTCTGCTTGGGAATCACTCAATGTCTCAGGTTCCAGTTCGACGCATGGGGGAGGACTTTCAATCGTGTGTACATAGGTGATCGATGGCGCATTCTGAAGTAAACATTCACGGGCTTTCTTCTGATTGCCCTTTATTGTGCCAGCTCCATTTGGTGTCGGGAATTTAATACAGTAGTAGTAAGTCGAACGGGCTGCTTTAAATTCATGCAAAAATGGTCGACCGAGGAACCCATTATAGGAGGATGGATGGTCTACAACGAGAAAGTCTACTTGCCTCGTCAGCCTCCTATCGGGATCGTCGGTCGATACAAGTTCAACAGATAAATGGATTATGCCTAGGGGAATTGTAACTGCATCCCCGAATCCTATGATCTTGTGATTACAATTTTCGATGTAAGATTTGTAGTCCCTTATCTGGTCTAGAGTACTCTTGAACAGAATGTTCGTACATGCTCTAGTGTCGACCAGCAACCTTTGAACTCGCGCATTCATGATGTTCGCGCTTATAACAAGGAATCATTATGTGGAGTTATGATTCCTTCCAAGTCCTTCTGTGAAAAAGTCAGTTCTGCAGTGGGCTTAGTGGAGGGTCCCACATCAGTTTCTTTTATCTGGTCAATGGCACGCAACTCAGCTTTCTTCTGCCTCTTCGACGGAGGTGGCCTTCCATCTGTACAGCCGCCGGCTCGGCCAACCTCAGGTTCCTAAATAAAAACATCCCGCACTGGACCTGGCGGGGGAAGTAGGGTTTGCTGTTTGCTGAAAATATGTCCTCATGCAAGTGTACGTGATCGCTATTGTCGTGGTAAACTTGACCAAGTTTTAATATATCGAACCCAAAGGAGACGGGGACTAGTAAGGAAAATTTTTGTTTCAATTGGCTAGCTAACAAAGCAATAAAGAGGAAAGGTATCTAATGTCTACTAAGGCGTCAAAGAAGTAAACTACCTATCACCTTGGGTTGCAAAGTGAGCAAATGTGAGAGATATGTGTTAGTGTACTATCCTATGTTTCACATGGTGAAGTATCACTTTATCATGCAATGAGGTTGTGTACAATAAATCGGCTATCCACCCTAACATGCACAAAGGTCTCCCGACATACACATTAAAGCCTCAAATTGTTCTTCCAATTCTCTAAGGATAATTATCTGCGAGCCTTGTCACATCGGAACGAAGATAGGAATACTCATTCTTGAGTTCGTTCACATCGATCCTCTAAGATTGAACCTCATACCCCCATTCATTAAACGTCAACCCTTCAAACACACGAAATCCTTCTTGCTCAAAAGGGTTTTCCCCTTGCATAGGCTCTTCCTCCTCAACTTGTTCTTCTTCTTGTGCTTCAGAACTTGAAGTACCCCTTGCTCTTTTGTTCAACCTTTGGTGAAATTGTTTCTTCAAGTGAATCTGTTCGGGTGTATCGAGCTTCAAGTTCTCACTTTTCTTTATGGTAATTAACTCATACTCAAGTAAGGGAAAGAGGTCCTGGATATTCCGCCCCACAACACAAACAACCTTCAACTTCCTCTTCAACTTCCTCTTCAACTTCTTAGACCTTACCAAGTGTGCAACATCTATCAATGCGCCCATTGCACCTTCCCTTTTGGGTGAAGGACTAACCCTTTGAGCAATAAGTGCAATTATTCCTCCATAAGCACAATTAGTCCGCATATTTTGTTGACTAAGATTCTTGAAAAGATAGGCCCCGAAGTCCGCCTTTTTAGAAGTGAGTATCGAATGCAAGATATACAAGTCATCACTTCTCACCCTGTTCGGCTCGATTCTAGCAAAGATAGTGTTTGTTATGATCCGGTGAGCACAATACAATATAGGATTAACAAGACTAGAGGACTTAGAAAATTGAGGATTGAAGTTCTCATCATCACTAATCCTTCTCCATACTTCTTGAGCTCGAGTAAACTTTTCCCATGCATAGAAATTTCCCTTCTCAACATCTTCTTCACACCCAAAAATCTCATTGATTTGATTTGTTGTCAAGACGAAGCTTTCATTCTTTATCCGAAATTTTGCTCTAATAGGCACTCCATCCACTTCTCTCACTTCAAGTGTGCTCAAGAATTCAATATTTAATTCCTTGCATGAGGCGAAATGTTGAAGATTAAGCAAACCACTCCATCCCACATTACCAAAAAGATCCTCAACATCATTCCCAAAGTTTAGGAAATTTGTGATCTCCTTAAGAAAATATCTAGCGCTGTGAAACTCCATATTGATGAATCTCCCGAATTTAACATAGAAAATCACATTACATCCGAAGAAGATTCCCAATGTTGAAGGTTTGACATGGCAGATCTCATAGCATTGCTCCTCCATTTCAACATCATTCTCATTCACATTTTGGCCATCATATCTTCTCGAACTTGAAGCAATATTCTTACCTTTCTTAGGCATGATCTACAAAAATTTTAAGCATGAGCAAGATATATGAACAATAAGCTCAAACATCACACTTCCTAGAAGAATTCGATACATGAGCAAAGGAATAACAATACACTCAATTCATTATCAACTTCATTCACTAAGTAGAATAGATTGAACATAATGGGTCTAATTCTAGAATCAAGGGAATCATGCAACTTATAGTCATGCCAATGTCATATATCAATAAAACCTCAAATAAGCAAAAATCATAGGTGAATCAACATCATTAACTCAACCTAGCATCAATATACTCATACCCATTGACAAATAGCACAACAATATCATGACAATTCAATTTTAGCATAAAATTCCCAAAAATTCGTCACTATGCCTACACTAAAAAATTCAATCCTCAATTAAGTCCAAAATTCACAAAATTAGCATGCAATTGGGTTCCCCATGGATTACCCATCAACAATGTAGCATTATTTCATCATCAATTGCTCAAAAATAAGCTAGAATAAAAAATCCCCAATTTAAGCTCAAGAACCCTAAAAATTGAATTTCTCATTCTAGACAATGCTACCATGGAATTCCAATAAAATTGCAAGAAATAGATAGAGGAGAATTAGAAGAACATACCTTTGAAGGAATTGATGAAAAGAAATGTAGAGATTGAGAGATGAAAATTTTCTCCAACTTTCTTCTTCTTGGTTTTGAGAGAGTATGGAGTGCAAGAGTGAAGAGAGAAGTGTGTGTTTGTGTGTGGAATAAGTGGGAAATGAGGACAAAGAGTGAGTGGACAAACCTAGGGAAGTGTGCTCAAAGTTGGACCAAAAAGTGGTCAAAACCGATTTTGGCAACGCATCACACGAGTGGCCTCTTGCCACCACACGAACCAGGCTCGTGTGTCCACCTCCTTGTGGTCGTGTGGTCCTATGTCGCCCGAACCAGGGGACCATCACACGAGTGCATGCTTATGGGCACACGAGTGCTAGGCTATGGGTGCACGAGTGCAAACCCTTTTTGCACCACTTTGAATTTTCATCCCTTTACACCTTTTTCACGTCATTTTCTTCCATTTTCCTACACAACACAACTTAAAACTCCTCATAAAACATTAATGGTCATTGAACATAATCAAATTAATCATGAAAATGAGCAATTAATCGAAAAATTAATCACGAAACACACCCCCCAAACTTTTTCGGATCAAGAATCCTAATAAAGTTTGGAAAGAGTGATTAATCAAGAAACTCAAGCTCAATAAACCATGCACACTCCATATCAACTCCTAAAACAAGAATATCTCAAAACCTTAAGCAAAATATGCTCCTCAAATCTATTCTTGCACATAATAGCACAAAATCCACAAAGAGCAATCATTGCACAAAATAATGAGCTAAAAATGGCATTCATGCTTCTATCCCTAAAATCAAAAAGCAAAACCAACAAAACAACCAAAATCAAGGATACAAAAAAGGATATAAGGGTGTGTTGGGACAATCTGAGTATTTTGATTAGATCCCAAAACCCCTGATG
>JAPKLY010000198.1:799653-823290 GCA_026898435.1 Prunella vulgaris
CTGCGGACATTCAGCATACTGAGTACTTCAGAGAATTCTGACTGAGTACGTTAGAGCATTTTTCTGAGTCTTTCAGAAAAATCTGACATCAGTGTATTCCCCCCCCATACACTGATTTAACTCGTTTCGGGACCAACAGGGTGGGTTGCCTCCCACCTAGCGCTTGGATTTAAAGTCCCCTAGCCGGACGCAAATAAGGTCAAGTGACATCAAAATCAATGAGGGTTGAGTGACTTACATCACTCAATTTCCTTCTCCAAAAACATCCCTTCTTCACCACTTTGTTCACCACTTGTGTTACCCCCTTATCTTCATTCACCTTTTTTCTCTTTTCAAAAAGAATTTCCTCATTCACCTCACTCTCAAGATCACAAGTTCTCATACCCTTGCTAGCATTTTCTTCCTCACATCTTGGGGAACTCATTGAAGAATCATAGATAGAGAAAGTGTTTCTCTCATCATTCATCCTCAAGGTAACCTCACATTTTTTAATATTGATCAAAGCATCCGAAGTCGCAAGGAAAGGTCTCCCAAGAATTAGAGGAGTATGCTTGTCCTCCTCTACATCTAAGATAACAAAATTAACCTGATATAAGAACTTACCAATTTGAACTACCACATCTTCCAAAATCCCTCTAGGTTGCACCTTTGAATTGTCCGCCATATAAAGATCACTAGACATGGGCCTCATATCTTTCAAGCCAAGCCTTTTAGCTATGGATAAAGGCATAACATTCACACTAGCCCCAAGATCACATAAAGCATTGATGCTCTTGCTCCCTTCAATATGACAATCCAAAACAAAGCTACCCGGATCTTTGAGTTTTTTAGAAAGATGCTTCATAATAAGCTTGCTACTCTCTTGAGTGAGTTTGACAATATCGGGCTCCTTTTTCTTCTTCTTTGACATGAGATCCCTCAAAAACCTTGTATACGTCGGCATTTGCTCAATAGCTTCTTTGAAAGGCATATTAACATACATCTTCGTGAACAAGTCAAGATATTTCTTGAGCCTCTCGTCAAGCTTGTTTTTCCCTCCCTTTGAAACTTCCACCTTTTCTTTCTCAACCACTTTCCCTTCTTCCACCTTTCTTTCCTCACCCCCTAGTTCTACTTTCCCTTTATTTTTCCCTTCTTCATCTATCACCCTTTCTTCTACCCCCAAGACTTTCTCGTCACTCTTCACCAATTTCACACTCTCACAACAAAATGCTTCATCCATTATCTCATCATGAAACAATTTCAAAGGATCATTCCCTATAACCTCCCTCGCAACCTCCATACAAGAAATAGAATTGCAATGCTCACGAGAATTAATTTCGGTTGTAAAAGGGAATTTACCTTTATTGACTTGTGGACTCAAGGATGAAGCAATTTGCCCAAGTTGATATTCTAAGCTCTTAATTTGATTTGCTTGTGAAGTGTACAATTCATCAACTCTTTTATTCGTTTCACCGTTCATCTTCCTAAACTCCACTTCAAAATTGTCTAACTTTTTCAAAATCAATGTCAAGGTGTCTTCCATGCTCCCCTTCCCCTCATTATTAGGCGGCTTAGACCCCGGATCAATCCCGGGTGGCAATTGAATTGCCCCCTTAGGATTGGAATATGTAAAATTCTCATGCCTCCTATTTGGATTGTAAGGAGGGTTACTTTGATTTGGATACGGACCTCCTTGTTGTCTAAAAGGTGGAGCAACATTTGACCTTTGATTATTTTGGAAAGAATTGTTGTATTGAGGACGACCCATGTAATTCACTTCTTCTTGAGTAGCGGTAGTAGGAGGATGAATACTCTCGACAACACTTACTTACATAGGAGCTGGAGCTTGATTTTGGTTTGGGCCTCCATAGACCAAATTACACACATTTGTCAATCTTTCCACGAGAAGTGCAACTCGATCATCTGTTCCACTATTGGACTCTCTTTGAAAAGCATCATTTGCAGCTATGTTCTCGATGAACTCGTTCACTTGACGAACGATCTTAGTCCAAACTGAGCCTCCGACACAAGAATTCAAGTAATTCTTGTCTCCTTCATGCAATCCAATTGTGAATGTCAAAAGTATATCTTCATCCTTCAAACCATGTTGAGGACAAGCCAATAACAAGGTTTGGTACCTCTCCCAAGCACTTGATATGGTTTCTCTCACCTTTTGTCGAAAATTCTTTATCTCTTCCCTCGCCTTTAGCATCTTTGATGGAGGGTAAAATTTCTTGAGAAATTATGAGCTCAACTCCTCCCATGTGGCAGCTTTCGGATTCATAGATCGGATCCATGTCTTAGCTCTCCCGATCAAGGTAAAATTAAAGAAACAGAGCTTCTTTTCATTATCTGACATCCCTTTGTACTTGATCGTGTCACATAACTCCATGAAGTTATTGAGATGAGCATTTGGATCTTCTCGATCACTTGATCATTCGAAAGGAGACTCCTTTAACAACTTCAAAAGATTCGTATTAAGCTCAAACTTCTCAGCATCGATCGGTGGTCTCTCAAGTCCATCATAGTGTTTATTAACTCTTGGCTCAAAATAGTCTCGGAGTAATGGTTCATTGTTTTGAAGTGGGATTACGATTTGTGGTCTTTGGTGTTGAGGTTGTGGTGGGTATGGATAGTAAGGATAGTTATGTGGTGGTGGTGGATAGTATGGTTGGTTTATTGGGTAATTTGGGTAGTTGGGATATTGAGGTGGGTAGTATGGTTGATTTGGTGGTGGATAAGGTTGATATTGACGTGGTATAGGTTGTGGTTGTGGAACCTCCCTTTGAGCCAAGTGATCCTCACCTTGATGCACTTGTCCTCTTAATGGTTCCTCTTCTCTAATCTCATCTCGAGCTTCATTCATTTGATTCTCCATGTTCTCTCGATTCAATCTAGCTTCTCTTCTTCTCCTACGTAGGCTTGTTTCGATGTCTAAGTCAAAGGGTAGTAAATCTCCCCCTTGACTTCTCGTGTGCATATACCTACAAGGGAACAAGTATCAAATTCTCACAATAGTAACCAATAAAAAATAAATGAAACAACAAACAACCAAACAATCTAGCCGTCTCCCCAGCAACGGCGTCAAACACTTGTTTGCTAAAAATATGTCCTCACGCAAGTGTACGTGATCGCTATTGTCGTGGTAAGCTTGACCAAGTTTTAATATATCGAACCCAAAAGAGACGGGGACTTGTAAGGAAATTTGTTGTTTCAATTGGCTAGCTAACAAAGCAATAAAGGGGAAAGGTATCTAATGTCTACTAATGCGTCAAAGAAGTAAACTACCTATCACCTTGGGTTGCAAAGTGAGCAAATGTGAGAGATATGTGCTAGTGTACTATCCTATGTTTCACATGCTGAAGTATCACTTTATCATGCAATGAGGTTGTGTACAATCAATCGGCTAGCCACCCTAACATGCACAAAGGTCTCCCGACATACACATTAAAGCCTCTAATTGTTCTTCCAATTCTCTAAGGATTCTCACTATCTTAGGAATTTTATCAAACACTTGGCATGCATTGGCCTTAATACAAGAAGATTTAGGCAAATAGCTCTACTTTCGCCTTTCGCATGAGACTAACTCCCTAATGGCCCTTATGATCAACTACACATGCAAAGCATTCATACAATCCATCAATGTAGAGAATTGATCATACAACATCTCATAGCATTCAAAAGATCAACATGATCACCACACTACTCCATAGGAATCATACACCAACACATAAAGGGATTAGCCCATGGCTAATTTGGTAAACATAAGAACAATTAAGCTAGGAACAATCATCATTAAGCAAGAATTGTAAAGTGAATTACCTATTACAATGAAATTGAAAAGATACAAATGTACCTCTACAAGCTATCTAGCAATCCAGCAATGAAAATTAAAATCCAATCGGTAGAAACGTAGCTCTAGTCGAGACGAGAATGCAGGAATAAATGGATCATCGATCCAAGCGGTAGATCAAAAGTTATCTAAGAATTTGTGAGAAGAAATCTTAAGAAACCCACTAGTAACTACCTCTCTCTCTCTCTAATCTAAGAATCTAACTATGATTATGAACTAATGTGACTTGGATGCCTTGAGAATCTGATCCTTGGAGTATTTATAGTGCCCACAATGCTTGGTCCAAAATGCCCTTCATTAAACGCGCGAAAAGACGAAACTGCCCTAAAAATTGGAACCATCTGAGCCATCGCAAGAGTGGACAACAGTGGCCGCACGAGTTCAGCTCGTGTGATGACTCGTGTGACTCAACCTCGCCCGAACCAGAGATGTGTCGCACGAGTGCAGGCTCATGGTCACACGAGTCTGGCCTGGCTGCGCTCGGCCTCGACTTGTCTGATCGATCCTCAACTTCCTCGTTTTCTTCATATCTTGAGTTCTAGAGATTCGATTGACTTGATTCTTTTTCCGTTGTGACCCTCTCTTCGAACTCTTCGACATGGTATATAATTTACCTCCATTGGATCAACTCACAATTTCTGGACTTTTACGAACTTGCTCGTCTCTTGCTGATTTTTACTCGTTTTCACTACAAAACACAACTTTCTAGCAAAAAAGGGTTAAATACACAAAGTATAGCATTTTAGGGTCAAATATGAACATAAGCACTTCAAAACCATATAAAAATGGATGCAAAAACATGCAATTATGACCATAATCACACCCCAAACTAGATTATTGCTCGGCCTCGAGCAACGAAGCGATAAGATAGGGGAATAATTGTATGTATGAAGCATCAAGCACAAGATCAATGCCATAGAATCATCACTCAATATCTAGCAACTCTAAGATACAATATCATCCAATCAACTATAAAAATCACATCAATTAGCACAATATCAAATCAATGAGTCATGATCCTCACACGATAAGTGTTTAGCTCAACCCTCAAGTGTTTAGGCTCACTCATACGTCACACCACATAAACATACTACCATAAGCTTGGATCAAGTCTACATTCTCCACCACTTGTAATGACAAATCAATCACACATCAATGAGGACTTTTAAAGGTTGTAATGTTGGCTCTTTGGTAGGGAAGGAACATATGGGTAAAAGTGACTAAGTATTATTAATAAAGCATAGAAGGAATCAAAGCAGAGATCATTTCACCTCTTCATGTATATAGCAATCTCTTCATGCTCTTTCAAAATCACACTTCAAGGAATCATTCTTCCCTTTTTGACAAATTGTGAACATACTCACAACTCTAGAGTCAAACTTGACCATAATTTTTCAAAAAGTCAACCTTTTTCAATTTCTTGGAAGCACTTGCCTTTGAATCTTCTTTTCACATCAATCCATGCATAGGATTTCTTTCCACGTTGGCCACCAATTCTTCATCAAATCACCAAACTTCCTTCCTTCTTTTCACTCTACTAATCATAGGGACAAGAGAGATCCAAAAAGGAAGGAAAATGGCTTAAAATGTGGTTAGCCAAAGGAAAGGTCAATAGGCACAAAATGTTAAGCAAAAGATTATAACATCATTGGTAGGCTCATAGGACTAAGTGGCTCAATATAGATCTGTTGGGAGAAATCCTAGCAGTCCCTGCCTTGGAGGCGAGCTGCGCTCAAGTCCACTCGTTCGCTCGATTAAAGGCATAGTTGCGTGCCGCCCGTGACGCTGAAGCTAGATATTGGGTTTAAAGGAATTGATTGTACTACTCATACCAACAAGGTGCATCTTCTTTTCTGGTGTCCATTGTGAAAGAACTCTAAAGTTAAGCGTGCTTGGCTTGGAGCAATTTCATGATGGGTGACCCCCTGGGAAGTTCTTAGGGTGTGTGCGAGTGAGGACATAAGCACGCTAGAAAAGACCCGTGTTGGTTTGCGAGGATAGTACATCAGTTCTACTCAGCGCTACCGATCCTACAAGATCAAAGAAAATGCCTCACATTATCTCATGTGAAATCTTTATCTAATGTAGCCTCAAATAAGACAAAGCCAAGTTCTAGAATATAATGTATGTGTGTGGAACTCACATCAAGAAATGTCATTAGTTCAAGATTGAAACGGGCAAAATTGGCTCAAAACCTCACGGGTATAGGTGATCAAGACTCATATCATATCAAGAATGCTAAAAATACGCATATTTGTGACAATTGATATTTTGTCACTAAAATACGCATATAGTGATAAAAATTTATTATGTTACAAAATGATATGTTTAGTGATAATTATTTATGCTGTTAATATTTCATTCAATTTTGTCACTAAAAGCATGCATATAGTGACAAAAAATCATTATATTACATAATGATATCATTAGTGACAATTTTTTATATTGTCAATATTTAATTGAATATTTATCACTATAAATATATATATAGAAACAATAATTCTTGATGCTACAAAATAATATAATTAGTGATAATTTTTTGGGTTGTTAATAATTTATTGAATGTTTGTCGCTAAAAATACATAGATTGTGACAATAATTTATAAGGTTACAAAATAATACAATTAGTGACAACTTTTTGTGTTGTTAATATTAAATTGAATATTTGTTGCTAAAAGTACATATATACAAAGACAATAATTCATAATGTTACAAAGTAATAATACAATTAGTGACAACTTTTTGTGTTATTAATATTTAATTAGATATGTATCACTAAAAATATATTTATAGTGACAATAAATCATAATATTACAACATAATGAAAAAAATTAATAATTAGCGACATTGTTTTATATTATTAATATTTTATTTAATGTTTGTCACCAAAGTAGACATATAGTGACAATAATTTATTATGCCACAAAATACCATATTTGTGTGTTAATTAATAAAAACTTTATTTATATTCAATATTTATTGGATATGTGTCACTAATGGTACACACATAAAATGATGAAAGAATTTTCAATGTAACAAAATATCATAATTTTATAATAATTAGTGACAACTTATTATAGTGTAAACTTAATATAGCAATAATATTTGGAATATCACTTATCATTGAATTTTTTATAACTTATTATTATTAGTAAAAGAGCATAAAATATAATACATTGAAAGATCCTTAAACTATTCAATTTTATTTTAAAAGATCTCTAAATTAAATTATATTTTTTAAAATGTCAAACTATAAATTTTTTGTTTTATTAACTATATTTTCTTAATTAAAAAAACAAAAAAGTACATAACTTTTTATTTGACCCCTTTAAGAAAATCCGTTAGACACATAAAAATTTATAATTTATGGATCTTTCGATGCATTATGCTTAAAAAAATGTCAACATAAGAGTAAAAATAATAATGATGAAATTAAAAAAAAAAAAAAAATTCGTGATGCTAATTTTATTCATAATATTTGAATTTGAATACTGATCTCACACACACACACACACGTATATATATATACGATTGTTAGTATTGGAATTAGAATTATATATATGAAACCAAATCTTAATATTTGAATTCAAATATTTAATCAAATCGAAATAACTATATTTAACTCTATTATAAAAATTCTAAAAACAGAAATAATTCTTAATTAAAGAATTTAAATATCAAGCTGATTCATAATATTTGAATTAGAATACTGAATCAAATAAATTATATTTATAATATTAAAATTCTAAACCAAATTGAAATATATATTTGATTCTAATATTCGAATTCAAATGATGAATTAATTACTCTTTATTTATATATTTGCTCAAAATTTGACTTTTAATATTTAAATTGGAATACTAAATCAAATTTAATATATTATTTGAACTGAAATAAAAAAAATTAAATCAAATATCTCTGCTTCGTAAATATTTAATATTGATTCTTATTGTTCATACGTAATACTTTAAGTAAAAATAATTAAGATTTATATATATATATATATCCCTATTATATATAGATTAATTCTTAGTAAGCTCAAAATAAATTAAATCACTAGAAGACAAAAATAATTTGAATAAAATTGTAAATACTTTAAAATATATAATATAATAAAATATATTTATATTTAATATTTTTGGGGATGAAATTGGTTATATGTAGTCAAGTGAGTTTGTTTAAATATTTGTATATTTATACATTATAAGATTTAGTTTTTACTTAATACGATTTTTTTTTTTTTACTTAAATATTTATATATTTGTATATGTAATATTAATATTTAAAAGTAAAATTAAATTAAAGTGTTGATATAAAAGTAAAATTAAATTAAAATCTATAAAAATTTAGAAATTAAAATATATGGTTGAGATTAAAAAACTAAATATAGGATCAAATAATTTAAAAGAATTAGTTTGTCATATTTGACGAAAATCAAGAAATATTTAATATGTATTGTGTTATATTTAAAAATAATCAAGAAGGATTTATTTTATTTCACATGTAGAATGACTTATTAATTATTATTATACAAGTATGTTTAAAGAAATCAAGAATATAATATTTTATTAAAGACAAACACTTATATACAAATTTTTACGGGTCAAAGATCCGTAGAAATATCCATTTTTGAAAATTCGCGGGTCTAAACCGGGTCGAACCGAATTTGAGTATTTTTTTTCAAAATTCGCGCAGCTTGTGATTTTCGCTCCCAGGTATGTTACAGTTGGGGCAAATGCATGTTACTTTAAGGCAAAATGTGTGTTACAACCAGATTAAATGTTAATTTATACACATATTTATTTATTTTTGTAGAAGTAAATATTTTTCATGCAATGTAACACATGTATATGTTACATTGTATGTGTAACACATATTTATTCTTAATAAAAATATTTTATCATATAGTAACACATATATGCTCATATAATAATACAAATTGAGGAACAAATATGTGTTATAATTAGAGTAAATATGTATTACTGTAAATTTATGTTACAATTGGAGTAAATTTGTGTTACTGCAAATGTGTGTTACATCTAGAGTACATGTGTGTTACAATTATAGTAAATGTGTGTTACTGCAAATGTATGTTACAATTAGAGTAAATGTGTGTTACTGCAAGATCAAATGTGTGTTACTGTATGCACAAACATTTATTTATCCTTATAAAAATATATATTATATTTTATATAACATATATAAGGTATTAAATTATGTATTAAGTACATGAATAACATATTTTTAACATAAATCAACAAAGAGAATAAAAAATAAATTAAGTAACACATATTTATACTTGCAGAAATACATATTTTCTTTATAGGTACTTGAAAAGTACAAAAAATTAATTTTTTAAGAACTTGCAACACGGATTTTGCCTAATTATAACACGCTTTTGCCCAAATTGTAACATACCTGGGAGCCAAAAAACATATTATTAACATAAATCAACAAAGAGAATAAAAAATAAATTAAGTAACACATATTTATACTTGCAGAAATACATATTTTCTTTATAGTTACTTGAAAAGTACAAAAAATTAATTTTTTAAGAACTTGTAACACAGATTTTGCCTAATTGTAACACGCATTTGCCCAAATTGTAACATACCTGGGAGCGAAAAAACCTGGAACTACAAGTTGCGCGAATTTTGGAAAAAAATGTCCAAATCTGACCCGACCCGGTTTAGATCAGCGAATTTTTAAAAAATGGATATTTCTACGGTAGAAATTTGTACACAAGTGTTTCTCTTTATTAAATTTATTCTATTATAGTTTAAAAAATAAAAAATTATATTATTAAAAAATCAAGAACGTAATATTTTTTTACTTTGTTATGATTTTAAAGATAAAAGAATATCATAAGATTTAGCTACCCTTTCAATCATAAAAAACAAAAGAGGATTAGATAAATAAAATCAAGACATAATATTTCATAAGATTTATAATTTTCTTTTGATTAAAGAAAATTAATATAATATAATAAAATTTTGTCACTCATGATAATAACAAAAGATGATTGGATCTGTAAATAATTTATGTAGAACAATCATTTCATATTATTATAATTTGCTTGTAACAATAAAGTAGAAAATTATTAAATTTATAATAATAAAAACAAATAAGTGAATATTTGTTGCGCGCCCCAAACGAGTTGTTCGCTCCTCATAAGAAAAATGTACGGGTTGGTCGCCACTTAAAGAGTTGGTCGCTATTTTGATAAATGTAACCCACTTAACTATTTTTCAGTGTAATTTTCTCATCTTTATCCATTAAGGACATGTGTCCTCACCATGTAATGCGTTGCAATTCATTTTCTACCTACTACTTATGTATTCGCCTATAAATAGACATAATTTTCATAATAAAAGTGAGAGAAATTTTTTGCCTTAACAAAACTCTGCAAAAATTCCTTCTTACAACGAAATCAAACGATTCCAAGCACTTAAATCCAGTTTGTTGGTGATTTTTTTATGTCAAAAGCCACGTAAAAATCCTCCTTAACAAAAGTCATCAACATATACTCCAGAATAATTAATGTAATACTTAAAAAGAGTAGACACCCTTCTATCTTTCCGTATTATTATAATATGTAAGTTAAAAAAGACGGTTGAGTAGAGAGATTTTGAAATAAAATATTTTGGTTGATTTCATAACTTTGTATTTATATAGTATATATATTCTCTATTTTTTTTTTAAGTTGATTGTTTCTAAAACAACAATTTATGTAAATATATTAAAAAAGTATATTTAGTGAAATGCAATAATAGTTTCTTATTAATTCAAAATATATACAATATACTACCTCTCATCATTATTTTCACATTTATCTCTTTTGAATGTTTCAATATTACTTTTACATATTAAAAGAAATTCAATCACAAAAGTCAATAATTGATTTTTTTATATTCAACTTATCACACTAAATCTCTTTTTCTTAATATGTATCACTTTACTGACAAAAATTTATATACAAATTTCTACAGGAGAAATATTCATTTTTGAAAAATTCGCGGGTCTAAACCAGGTCGTGTCGAATTTGAGTTTTTTTTTTTCAAAATTCGCACAACTTGTAATTTCAGTTTTTTCGCTCCTAGGTATGTTACAATTTGGACAAATACATGTTACTTTTAGACAAAATGTGTGTTACAATCAGACTAAATGTTGTTTTCTACACATATTCATTTATTTTTGTAGAAGTAAATATTTTTCATGCAATGTAACACATGTATATGTTACATTGTATATGTAACACATATTTGTTCTTAATAAAAATACATTTTATCCTATAGTAACACACATATGCTCATATAATAACACAAATTGAGGAGCAAATATGTGTTACAATTAGAGTAAATGTGTATTACTGCAAATGTATGTTACAATTGAAGTAAATTTGTGTTACTGCAAATGCGTGTTACATCTAAAGTAAATGTGTGTTACTGCAAATGTATTTTATAATTAGAGTAAATGTGTGTTACTGCAAATGTGTGTTACAATTAAAGTAAATGTGTGTCACTGCAAGATCAAATGTGTGTTACTGTATATATATACAAACATTTATTTATCTGTTAGGATATTCTTGTTAGATGTTTTGATGTTAAATAAACCAATCAGCTTGTAATAGGACCAGCTGAACCTGTTAGTCAGCTGATGAGTAGTTAGGATTAGATAGGTTCGAGTGAGGGGGAATCAACCTTGCTGCCTAGAAGATCTGAAGCTATCATAGAGAAGAAAACCAGCTAAGATCTTGAGGACTTAGCCGATTCCAGAAGACAGAAGACTTGAGCAGCTGACACTGGAGTATCAAGAGTAGAACATCAGAGGAGTTAAGATCAGCTGACATCAGAAGATCAGCTGATCAGCTGAGCACGTCGCAGACAAGACAAGGACAAAGGATCAAGAGTTTTCAGATGAAGTCCAGAAGACCAGTTGAGGTGCACACCAGCAGACTTGCACATCAGCTGAGGTCCAAGTACCTGCAGACCGTACACCAGCTGAGGAGACAGATCAGCTGAGGTCTTGTGCTCCGCCCAGATTCTTCGGAATCACTCTAAGGGTTGACTTGCGACAAAAGGAAGGGATTCCCAGAATAGAAGATCAATCAATCAAGGGGACAAACTTGATTGATTGTAGATCGCGAAGATTGACGGGAATCAAGAAAGAGATTCAATCAATCTCAATGATTGATTGAATACGAAATTATAGGATCTCAGATTTCTAGTCCATCCCAACGGCTAGTTATTTGACCCTATAAATTTGAGTAACAGTGATGATTTCAGCATCGGATTTACACGCACTTCAACCTTGTCGAAACTCTGTCAAAATCATTACTCGCACTCAACACCTTACATTCATACTTATCTTTTGTAAAACTTTGTAGAAGCTGTTAGAAGTCGATTGATGTTTAAGCATTGACTGTTTGTAAGAGAGTAGTACCCTCGAAGATTGTGAGTGAGTAAAGTTAGTGGAGAGCCCCACAATTCCAGTTGGATTGTGGAGAGTGGAGTAGGACCTTTCGTCCGAACCACTATAAATCCCTTGTGTCTTGCATTCTTATTTTCTATTCTTTATTTGTGCACATCACCTAAAACCGGTTTTCACTAAAACATTTCCGCATAAAATTTTACAGCGCACAATTTTCAAATTCAGACTATCTCAAGTAGTCTACTGATTTTGAAATAAGCCAAAAACTTGAAAAAGGTTTTGAATCCCTACAAGTCTATTCAACCCTCCCTTCTTGACTTGTTTCAGGGTATTCCTTTTTTAAAACCTGCCTTTGGGACCAACAAGTGGTATCAGAGCTGTGTGTCCAAAAGACCATAGCCTGAGAAAGCTTTTGGTGGTCACCTGGACAGATCCCTGAAAATCATTTTAGTAAATTTTGTGTGCATTTTATCTAACCACTTGCAGATATGGCCTCTTACAAGAAGAGTGGATCCAAGACGAGGAAGTTGCCAGAATTCTCCATAGAAGACTATGATTACTGGAAATTCAGAATGGAGAATCACCTTGGAGCCATTCATGATCGGATGCTAGATGTTCTGGAGGAAGGGCCAATCAAGTTTTACTGGGAAGGAGTAAGTGATGGCAAGACTCCAGAAGCTGAGATCTGCGAAAGAAGGAAGCCAGAGAAGAAGAAGAGTGAACTAAATGATGCTGAGAGAAAACTCTTCAATTTGGATCAAGTGGCAAGAACTGAAATAATCGAGACTTTGTCAAAGGAATATATTGAAAAGATTAAGACCTGCAAGACAGCTAAGAAGATGTGGGAGAAACTCTCTTTAATGTGTGAAGGGACTGATCAAATAAAGGAGAATAAGCTCCAAGCCGTTCTTCACACTTTTGACACATTCAAGATGAAGGCTGATGAGACAATCGATCAGCTGGATATGAGGTTGACAAATATTCTGAATAAGGCAAGCTCCTTAGGAAAGAAATACTCGGAGAAGGAGATCAACAACAAAATTCTGAGATCTCTCACTCCCAGATGGAGAATGAAGGTGACTGTGATCAAGAAGACAAAGAATCTATCTGAGATGAGTCACCATACATTGTTATCTCATCTGAAAGCACATGAGTTCGATACTCAAGAAGAGGATCAAGAAGATGAGACTCCATCATCATCATCAGCTGCAAAAAATGTTGCCTTCTCTGCTGCAGCTGATAGTCAAGAGAAGTCCTCTACTCCAGAGGACCTGAGATTAAAGGAGCAACTTGCTTTGCTAACCAAGAAGTTTGACAAGATGTCAAACAAGTTCCAGAAGTACAGATCCCATTGGAAGAAGAACAAGGGTGATTCTTCCGGGAGGTACCAAAAGTCATCTGATTCAAGAAGACTATCAGATGAGCAGGAGACCAGATACAAGTCTCCAGAGAGAAGGAGGGAACCAAGTCCCATGAGAGGAGGAGATGGTGTTTGCTATTCTTGCAACAAGCCAGGGCATCTCAGCTATGACTGCCCCCAGCTCACACCTAGGGAGGGAGAAGAGAAGACGATCAAGAGAGATCGTAGATTTGTTGACAAGAGAGCTCTGCTGGCGGAGGAGGAGAAGCAGGACATCAGCTCATCCTCATCTTCATCTGATTTTGAGTCAGAGGAAGACATCTGCCTTATGGCCAAGGTAGAAGAGGTAAATTCTCCTACCCCCTCTGTTAGCTCATCCTGCTCTTCTACCTATTCTATGGAGTAAGATATACACAAGTTGTTATCTGATCTCCAATCCTCCTTAAAAGTTTGTTCTAAGCTGGAAGAGGAGAACTCTAGCCTGAAAGCTAAAGTTCTAAGCTTGAAACAGGATCTGGAAAGTGCTAGACTGCCAGTGTTATCCTATGACTCACATGCTAACAAGTCTGCTGACTTAATAGCAAAGTGTGAGGAACATGAGAAGCTGATAGAAAAGCTGCTTTCTGAGAACACTGTGTTGAGTGAAGAACATAATCTGCTGACAGCTAAGTTCGATGAACTCTTCAAACAGAATGAACTGACAATAAAAAATTCACAGCAGCTTCAGCTGAAAGTGGACCAGCTGACTAAGGCAAAGAATGGTGTGTCTGAAATAGCTGAGTCCTCACAAACTGTGATTAACAAAAGGGGTCTTGGTTATCCCAAACCCAAACCACAAAAGAAGAAGAAAGGTGACATTGGGTTAATTAGGGATCCTCGAAAGGGTAAAGGGCCAGCTGAGCCTGCATCTGGATCAGAAGGGCAAAAGAGCAGAGGGACAGAACAGCTCCAAAGCTCAGAAGTCTGCTGGAGATCATAAGGTTTCAGCAGAGCAGAAGAGTACTAAAACTCAGAAGCCTGCTGATAACCAACATAAGTCCAAAGCTCAGAAGCCCCAAGACCAGAAGAGGCATCCAAGTCATAGCTCTGCTAAGACAAGGAGGCCTCAGCAGAATCAGCAGAGGAATGATAAGCCTGGGCCATCTCAGCAGAGTAAGCCCAAGCGAAACAGACCACAGCCCTGGGTTACTTTTAATGTAACCAAAGTAGGCAAGCCTTCACCGGCTAGAGTATATTAGTCATTCGGAGGCTCAAACCGAAACTATCCTTTTGAGCAGCCCATCTACAAACCTGCTGTTATCACTCATCGCCCCAGAAGAGATCCTCTGAGGGAGATGATCATTGTGGACAAGTATGGTAGAAGGTTGAGATCTCCTAAACCTCATAAGGATGATCTTTACCTATTGATCCAGAAAGTGGAAACTAACCAATTAGGACCCAAAGAAAGGGTACCTAAAGCCTGAGTTTTAATTTCAGGCAAACTCTAGTCCAATAGAGAGAGGAGAAGCCAAGGGCCATGTCTGGTACATTGATAGTGGATGCTTAAAACACATGACTTTTGAAAAGCATCTCCTCCAGGATTTTGTGACGCTTGAAGGGCCTAGAGTTGTGTTTGGTGACAACAACTTTGGAGTCACCAGAGGAATCGGCACCCTGCTAATCAAAGGAACAAGAGTTGAAGAAGTCTACTATGTAGAAGGGCTTATGCACAATCTTCTGCCTGTATCCCAATTCTGTGACTAGGGGTATTCAGTAAGATTTTCTAAGAACTCTTGCCTTGTTATTAATGATTTAAATGAGCAGGTGCTACTAATTGGCCTCAGAAGAGGTAATATGTATCTTGCAGATTTTGCAAGCTCATCAGAAGTCAGCTGGCTCTGGCACAAGAGATTAGGTCATCTGAACTTCAAGACTCTCAACAAGGTTGCAAGGAAGGGTCTAGTCAGAGGACTACCAAATGAGGTGTTTGCATCTGAGCAGAAGTGTGATGCCTGTCAGAAAGGAAAGCAGACTAAAGCCTCATTCAAGGATGTGCAGAGTACTTCAACAAAAAAAACACTCCAGCTGCTTCATATGGACTTGTTTGGACCTGTCTCTCCTCTTAGTTTCAGTGGAAGGAAGTGCACACTGGTGATTGTTGATGACTATACAAGATTCATTTTGGTAGTGTTCTTGTTCAAGAAGAATGAGACTATGGTCAAGATGCTGGAGTTGTTCAAGAGGATTCAGAAGGAGCTGGACCTCAGCATAGTCAGAATCAGAAGTGATAATGGTACTGAGTTTCTTAACTCTGTTGTTCTGACTACTGCAGGGATAATGGTATTCAGCATGAGACATCAGCTGCCAGAACACCTCAGCAGAATGGGTTAGCTGAGAAGAGAAACAGAACCCTCAAGGAGGCAGCAAGGACCATGTTAGCTGAATATCAGACCCCTCAAAGATTTTGGGCAGAAGCCATCAACACTGCTTGCTTCATCCGAAATAGGTGTCTACCAGTCAAGAGACATGGCAAGACTCCTTATGAGATGTACAAAGGTAAAACTCCTAACCTTTCCTCTGTCCATATTTTTTGGTGTAGGTGCTTCATCCATGACAATGGAAAGACTAAATTAAAGACTTTTGATGCTAAGGTTGGTGAGGGAATATTCTTAGGATATTCTGGAAGTAGCAAAGCCTATAGAGTCTTTGATAAGGTCTCTCTTTGTATGGAAGAGACACCCCATGTTGTATTTGATGAATCTTTTCATGAGTACAGCAAAGAGAAGCTAGCAGATGAGGTGGATCAGCTGAATCTGTCAGACAAGTTGGATCTGATTAAGGTAGTGGTACCTAGGATAGAATCAGACTCAGATTCAGATGATGAACCCAAGTCTGCTGATAAGCCCTCATCAGTACCAGATGATGACACATTGACTCCTGACACTAACCAAGGGGGAATATCGGACAACACCCAAGAGGAGCAGACCATGGCACCTCAGAGGGGTAAGAAGAAATTATCTGATTTCTCAGCTGAGCAGATCTTGGGAGATCCAAGTGTGGGTGTTCAGACCAGAAGAAAGCTAAACTTGGGTGCTTATTTCAGTTGTTATGTGTCTCTGATAGAACCCAAGAATATCCATGATGCTCTTGAAGATCCAAACTGGATTGTAGCTATGCAAGAGGAGCTAAACCAGTTTGCAAGACAAGAAGTTTGGACTCTAGTGGAGAGGCCCAAACATCAGAAGCTCATAGGCACTAAATGGGTTTTCAAGAACAAGAAGGATGAAAATGATGTTGTGGTGAGAAACAAGGCAAGGCTAGTAGCCCAGGGGTATTCACAGTCAGAGGGGATTGACTATGATGAGACATTTGCCCCTGTGGCAAGACTAGAAGCCATCAGATTGTTTCTGGCCTATGCTGTTTTCAAAGGGTTCAAAGTTTATCAGATGGATGTCAAGTCAGCTTTTCTGAATGGAATCCTGGCAGAAGAGGTATATGTGGAACAGCCACCAGAATTTGAGATTGGGAACAAGGTGTATAGGTTGCAGAAAGCTTTATATGGACTCAAGCAAGCACCTAGGGCATGGTATGATACTCTATCACAGTTCCTACTGGATAGTGGATTCAGCAAAGGGAAGATAGATAAGACCTTGTTCAGGAAAGACGATGGAAATGATATCCTCTTGGTGCAGATCTATGTGGATGATATCATCTTTGGCTCCCCCAACAAGAAGATGTGTGATCAGTTTAGGAAGCTGATCACCAGCAAGTTTGAAATGTCCATGATGGGGGAGATGACCTACTTCCTTGGACTTCAGGTGAAGCAGATGTCCAATAGAACCTTTATCAGCCAAGCTAAGTATGCCAAGAATCTGATAGAAAAGTTTGGAGTCAGTAGCAGCAGAGAAGCTAAGATTCCAATGATGGCAAACTTTAGCATGGATCCAGATGAGGCTGGTGAGAAAGTGGATCAGACACATTACAGTGGACTTATTGGTTCTCTGCTGTATCTCACTGCCAGCAGACCTGATATAAGTTTTGCAGTAGGAGTGTGTGCAAGATTTCAGGCCAACCCCAAGAAATCTCATCTGGAAGCAGCTACGAAGATTGTGAAGTATTTGAAGGGTACTTCCAATCTAGGCCTCTGGTACCCTGCTGATGATAATCTTCAGTTGAGTGGGTATTCAGATTCTGACTATGGAGGGTGCAAGATTGATAGGAAATCAACTTCTGGCACATGTCAGTTTCTGGGAAGTAAGCTTATATCTTGGTTCTCCAAGAAGCAGACCTCAGTAGCTACTTCCACAACAGAGGCAGAGTACATGGCTGCTGGTAGTTGCTGTTCTCAGCTGCTTTGGATCAGACAACAGCTGAGGGACTATCATGTGATCACAGAAGAAATACCTATCTTCTGTGATAGCACAAGCGCAATAGCCATTACTCAAAATCCTGTTCTCCGTACCAGATGTAAGCATGTGGATATAACACATCATTTCCTTAGAGACCATGCTGAGAAGGGAGGCATCAGGATGGAGAAGATCCATACAGAGAAGCAGAGAGCAGATGTGCTTATTAAGCCTTTAGCAGAGGTAAGATTCAGAGATTTGGTAGCTGAGTTAGGAATGGTAGATGGAGAGGCAATTCTTTAGAAAGGGAAGAAAAGGTTTCTAAGTGGTCAGCTGGTAACCAGCTGAGGGGGAATCTGCTGAAGTACTCAGCTGATCTTTACATCAGCTGATTTTGGTATGTCTACTTACTTCTTTGTGTCTTTTCTCTATCTTGTTATTTCTAACTTGATTCAGGTATAAGACATAAGAGTCAGACAATACCACTTCACCTCAGCTGGCCCATGTCAGCTGGCTTAGAGGACACAGATGAGCAGAAAAGATTTTCAAGAGGATTCTTCTTATCAGCTGACCCCACCACGTCAGCAATTCGATAAGTATTTTTCTCTATGTTTTTCGATTTCAGTTTTGAAAAATTTTAAAAATCTTTTCTAAAATTAATAAATCCCTAATTTCTAAAATTATTTTAGAAAATTGGCAATCAAATCATTTCAATTTCGAAAATTTTGGGATTTATTACTTTTTCAAAACCCGGTGTCAGTGGTATTTAATTTCTCACCGCCCCTTTTATCTCTCAAATACTTTAATCATTACCTTTTTCACCAAAAGGCGGACTTTTTCGGCGGCCAACTCATTTCGAAACTTGACACCTACGCATCACCTCTAAATTATTTCAAAGGTCCCGAAATCTGGACCATTGATCTATGTGATGCAATATGCCCATCCACAATTCACCCAAGATCTTGTGGTCGGTTTTTTATTTTGAAAACTGCTCATCTCCCTCGATTCTTTTAAATACCTTTTAAACCCCTCTTGAAAAACCTTTCCTCTCCAAATTTTCTATCTCTCTCTATATTCTCTGCAAAATTGCTTTGTGTTTCTAATATCTTGTACTAGATAACTATGGATTCTAAGTCTTTGAAGAAGATGCTCGAGAAGATGTATGCTGAGATGTGCGTTGATTTCGAATCAACACGGATTCCTGAAATAAGAGAGATGCTGAATCTTGTCCAGCGAACAACCTGAGAACCTGTGTGTCCACCCTGCGTCCGGACAACAAGACTCTAAACTATTATGCCTATCAGTTTCTACTCAAGGTCCAGTTTAGCGATAACACTATTGGATCCCTTGTGGATGGTGTGCCTGTAGCGTTATCCAAGGATGTTGCTGCTCAGATCTTTGAGCTTTCCTCAACTGGTTTTCTTCCCCACACCTACAAGGAGTTTGAACACTTGATCACGTTCCAGATGATGACAAGGAATAGTCAGAGGAACAAGACGACCAATCTGAAGAAGAATATGCTGCGAAGGAAGTATAGGTTTCTGATGGATGTGGTAAATAAGGTCATCCTAGCAGAGCAGGGAAGTTTGGATGCCTTGACCAAACTTTACCTATGTGTGGCTCGCACCATACTAGATAGGGCACAAGCAGACTTGGTTGGTCTGCTATGGTTTAGGTTGAGACAGGAGTCCAAGCGATGTGATAGTGAGTTTGTGAATGGTCGGCCAATCTTCAGGCTGAAGTCCAAGTGCTCGTTTACTACTAAGATTTCTACAATCTTAAATCATCTGATGCCAGATCACGAGTGGGAAGAACAATGGGTAGAAAACTACAGTCACACCAAGTTCCTCAAGGGAAACAGCTTTGAGAGTCTAGGGGAAGCTGACTCAGATGTGGAGGCTGATCCTGTTGCTCCAGGTCCTTCTGCTGGTACCAAGAAGAAGCAGAAGAGAAAGGCTACCAAGCCTGCTGGAGAGGGTAGGAAGAAGAAGAAATCCAAGAAGGATACTACCCCTGTTCAAAGGAGGCTGTCCTTTGATGATGAGGATGATGATGATACTGCTCCCTTAAGCAGTTTAAAGAAGAGGGCCACAGCTGCTACTTCATTAGCTAAGAAAGATACTCTGCTGGTTGACGAGTCAACTGATGCAGAAGAGGAGCCAGCAGAGGCAGAATCAGCAGAGGCAACTAGATCAGAGGAGGAGTCTGCCCCTGATTCTGATCCAGAAGATGAGGATTCAGCAGAGCCATCCATTGCTGAGACTGAAGTGGTTCAGTCCTCCAGAGAGCCATCACCAGCAGGTACACCTATTGCCGCCTCACCAATCAGGTCAGCTCAACCTACTCCCTCATCTGACCCCCCTCACACATCCACTTCCCAAAACCCTCAAACATCTGCCCAATCCACTCCCCCAGCTGACCCCTCACCTACACAGATCCCAGCTGGCAATGAAGCAGAGGACTTAGCTGCCTCTGGTGAGCCTTCAGCTGATCCCCAACCATCTCAAAATGAACCCATTGACCTTGAAACCCCCAACTCCCCCACTGAAATAGCTCAACAATCTCGCTTATCCCACCTTCGTTCAAAAGGGCCGCTTGAACGAGGGATGATCATCACTGCCCTAGCCCAAATCACCCTATACATCCCAGAGCTCAACTCCTACCCAGCCTACTAAGACCTGCTGGCTGATGGCCTTGCTTGGGCTCAGGCGAGAGAGGGACCCGTTACCTTCTTTTTGGAATTAGTGAAGGAAATGGGTGAAGCTGCCTTCACAGAGTGGGAAGAAATCTTGATGGATACCTTGGAAGTTAAGGCACCATCCCAGCTGACTACACCCGAAGGTCTTCGGAAGGTAGCTAGAGCCCTGCAGCTTAAGGATGGGGTTGCGCTGGATTGCCCGGAAACAGCGGAGTCAAAATTCATTCCTCCTGCAGCAAACTATGAGATCAACCCAGCTGATCAGGTAACTCCTGATATCTTAGATCAACTTAAAGGCTATTTCGATGATCATATCAGGGAGGTCAAAGCCACTCTGCTGGCTGCCAAGTCTGCTGCCCCCTCGCTGATTGAACAGCATGTCCACCAAGTGTTGCTGGACCATCGGAACAAGCTGCGAGATGCTCTTGAGGACAGCTTGTATGTCACCAGGAAGGAGTTTTTCCACACTCGCCAAAGGTTCAAAGACACTGCCAAGGCATTCCTCGATGATGCTTCTGCCTCTCTCTCGGCTGAATCTGATAGGATCAGACTGATGACTGAAAATCTAGAAAGACAAGTTGCTGAGTGCAAAAATGGTCAGGAGGACCTTCAAGCTGTTGTTGATAAGCTTCCTACCTCTCTTCCCTCTTCATCTGCTCTTGATGATATCAAAAAGGAGGAAGAGAAGAACTCAGCTGATATCGCTGCTCTGCAAGCTGAGACTGCTTCTTTGAAAGCCGAAATGGAATCTCTGAAGGCTTTGCTGTTGGACAACAATGGTGTGTTGTCAGCTAGGATCCAAAATGTTGAAGAGTATGTTAATACTCGAAGTATAGCACAGCAGAAGGCTCGGGAGATAAGAGACAAGAGGATGGCTGAGGCTTTGCAGAGACAAGAAGTGGTAGCTGAGGAAAGAGAGAAGAAGAAGCGTGTCATGAACGCTGAGCTAAATGAGAAGCTAGCCAAAGAATTACAGCTTGCTGAGAAGGAGACTCCAGAAGAGAGGAACAAGAGGCATGAGAGGGAAATGAATGATTAGCTGGAGAGATGCTATCAGAGGAAACTGAAGAAACAAGGAAAGATGGTTTCTCAGGGTAGCAGATCAAAGGCTGGAAAGTATATACGTGATCCAAATGAACCTTTGGTTGACGGACCAATTGACTGGTTTTGCAATCAACTGTCAGCTGAGCTTCTGGATCTCTGGAAGACGATAAAAGCAAGGCTCATGATTCATTTCTACGTTCTCAGAGGAGAGGATATCAGAGGAGAAAGGGAGAAAAACGTAGAATTCAGAGATTGGCTAAAGGGAACGTTTCCAATCTTCTTTAAGGCAATCACTGAAGCTATGCTCAAGGTGGATGTTCAGCCGGAGTTGCCTGAGATAGAGTATTTTCCCACACCAACTGATGATAGTGGGAAGATAGACTGGGTAGAGATTAGGAAGATATGGTTGCAGATGGTAACACTGTTCTTTCCCAACCTCTCTGACAACTCTCTGCCAGGTCTGAAGGAGATAGAGAAGAGGTTCCTCGACTGGATGCAAGTGTCTTTTGACTGCAGAAAATCACTTGTGTAATAGTCCAGCTGAGTCAGCTGAGGGTAGGTCTCTATTCTGATTTGTAACTCCCGATTTTGCTTAATGAAGTTTTACTATTCCAGACAACTTCTTGTTGTCAGCTGTATTTATTATTCTGTTTATGGGATCTTATATAAAGATCTTCTTTTCTGTCCTATTGATCTTGATTTTAATATGCTTATCTGTTGAGATCAGATGAGTTGGTTTTGATATCATCAAAAAGGGGGAATATGTTAGGATATTCTTGTTAGATGTTTTGATGATAAAATAAACCAATCAGCTTGTAATAGGACCAGCTGAACCTGTTAGTCAGCTGATGAGTAGTTAGGATTAGATAGATTCAAGTAAGGGAGAATCAACCTTGCTGCCTAGAAGATCCGAAGCTATCATAGAGAAGAAGACCAGCTAAGGTCTTGAGGACTTAGCCGATTCCAGAAGACAGAAGACTTGAGCAGCTGACACTGGAGTATCAAGAGTAGAACATCAGAGGAGTTAAGATCAGCTGACATCAGAAGATCAGCTGATCAGCTGAGCACGTCGCAGACAAGATAAGGACAAAGGATCAAGAGTTTCCAGATGAAGTCCAGAAGACCAGCTGAGGTGCACACCAGCAGACTTGCACATCAGCAGAGGTCCAAGTACCAGCAGACCGTACACCAGCTGAGGAGACAGATCAGTTGAGGTCTTGTGCTCCGCCCAGATTCTTCGGAATCACTCTAAGGGTTGACTTGCGACAAAAGGAAGGGATTCCCAGAATAGAAGATCAATCAATCAAGGGGACAAACTTGATTGATTGTAGATCGCGAAGATTGACGGGAATCAAGAAAGAGATTCAATCAATCTCAATGATTGATTGAATACGAAATTATAGGATCTCAGATTTCTAGTCCATCCCAACGGCTAGTTATTTGACCCTATATATTTGAGTAACAGTGATGATTTCAGCATCGGATTTACACGCACTTCAACCTTGCCGAAACTCTGTCAAAATCATTACTCGCACTCAACACCCTACATTCATACTTATCTTTTGTAAAGCTTTGTAGAAGCTGTTAGAAGTCGATCGCCGTTTAAGCATTGACTGTTTGTAAGAGAGTAGTACTCTCGAAGTTTATGAGTGAGTGAGTGAGTAAAGTTAGTGGAGAGCCCCACAATTCCAGTTGGATTGTGGAGAGTGGAGTAGGACCTTTCGTCCGAACCACTATAAATCCCTTGTGTCTTGCATTCTTATTTTATGTTCTTTATTTGTGCACATCACCTAACACCGGTTTTCACAAAAACATTTCCGCACAAAATTTCACAGCGCACAATTTTCAAATTCAGACTATCTCAAGTAGTCTGCTGATTTTGAAATAAGCCGAAAACTTGAAAAAGGTTTTCAATCCCTACAAGTCTATTCAACCCCCCCCCCCC
>JAPKLY010000199.1:0-105276 GCA_026898435.1 Prunella vulgaris
CCCCATGTTGTATTTGATGAATCTTTTCATGAGTACAGCAAGGAGAAGCTAGCAGAAGAGGTAAATCAGCTGAATCTGTCAGACAAGCCAGATCTGATTAAGGTAGTGGTACCTAGGATAGAATCAGACTCAGATTCAGATGATGAGCCCAAATCAGCTGATAAGTCCTCATCAGCACCAGATGATGGCACATTGACTCCTGACACTAACCAAGGGGAAATATCAGATAAGACCCAAGAGGAGCAAACTATGGCACCTCAAAGGGGCAAGAAGACGTTGTCTGATTTCCCAGCTGAACAGATTCTTGAAGATCCAAGTGTAGGTGTTCAGACCAGAAGAAAGCTAAACTTGGGTGCTCAATTCAGCTGTTATGTGTCTCTGATAGAACCCAAGAACATCCATGAAGCTCTTGAAGACCCAAACTGGATTGTAGCTATGCAAGAGGAGTTAAATCAGTTTGCAAGACAAGAAGTTTGGACTCTAGTGGAGAGACCCAAACATCAGAAGGTCATACGCACTAAGTGGGTATTCAAGAACAAAAAGGATGAAAATGATGTAGTGGTTAGAAACAAGGCAAGGCTAGTAGCCCAGGGGTATTCACAGTCAGAGGGGATTAACTATGATGAGACTTTTGCTCCTGTGGCAAGACTAGAAGCCATTAGATTGTTTCTGGCCTATGTTGTTTTCAAAGGGTTCAAGGTATATCAGATGGATGTCAAATCAGCTTTTCTGAATGGAATCCTGGTAGAAGAGGTTTATGTGGAACAGCCACCAGGATTTGAGATTGTGAACAAGGTTTATAGGTTGCAGAAGGCTTTATATGGACTAAAGCAGGCACCTAGAGCTTGGTATGATACTCTATCACAGTTCCTATTGGATAGTGGATTCAGTAAAGGAAAGATAGACAAAACCTTGTTCAGAAGGAAGATGGAGATGATATCCTCTTAGTGCAGATCTATGTAGATGATATCATCTTGGTTCCCCCAACAAGCAGATGTGTGATCAGTTCAGCAAGCTGATGACCAGCAAGTTTGAAATGTCCATGATGGGGGAGATGACTTATTTCCTTGGACTGCAGGTGAAGCAGATGTCCAATGGAACTTTCATTAGCCAAGCTAAGTATGCCAAGAATTTGATAGAAAAGTTTGGAATCAGTAGTAGCAGAGAAGCTAAGATTCCAATGATGGCAAACTTTAGCATGGATCCAGATGAGGCTGGTGAGAAAGTGGATCAGACACAATATAGGGGACTTATTGGTTCTCTGCTGTATCTCACTGCCAGCAGACCTGATATTAGCTTTGCAGTAGGGGTGTGTGCAAGGTTTCAGGCAAATCCTAAGAAATCTCATCTGGAAGCAGCAAAGAAGATTGTAAAGTATTTAAAGGGTACTTACAATCTAGGCCTCTGGTACCCATAGAACCTCATGTTTGACCAAAATATAAATGTTCTTATTTTAAAAATTAAACGTGATAAATTTATTCTACTCACGGAATAGATAATCGGGGTATATTAGAAATCTTAATGGAATATTACCAAGGGTTCTCAAGGGAATTAGAACAAGAAAGACCCACTTGCTTGTCCCACATTGGAAATTACCAAGGGTTCTCAAGGGAATTAGAACAAGCAAGACCCACTTGCTTGTCGCACATTGGAAATTACCAAGGGTTCTCTAGGAAATATATGTTGTGACTTGACCTTGTCTTTCAAATAAAGTGCTTGAGGATTCTCTCATATGCACCACACGCGTGTGCCACTGTGCCGGCCTGGCTCAGGCTCGGGTTTGGATTCGTGGTTCTTGACAATTGGCCTTTGGGTGGCTTTGGTGGTCAATCTATTTTTTTAGACCTAAATTCTGAAAATTGAGCTATTTATTTTTTGACCCAATTGGTTAAATAAATTAATTGAGTCACAATAGTTAATAATTAATTGAGTTCATCCGGAGTGAGTACATCTGATGGTTCTTGCTCGTTAAGTAAGACTTGGTCTAGTCCTATCCGAATTTAAAAAGAATATTTTTGGATACTCTTCATGATTTGCTCAACCTACAGGTGTGATAAGTGCTTATAAATAGATCATTCTCATCTCTTATTCAGATACTGATACACAAAAATTTTCCTCCTTCGAAATTCTCTCCTCTCTACTCTGATATTTGTTCATTGAAACGTGTATATCGGTGGTGCTACTGATATATATGCAGAAATTATTTTACCTTTGGGGACGGTATGCACTCCTGTGAGCACTAGTCATGGTGTATTTCATCTTGTGGAAAAATATTTTTTCTTTGAATTGGTTTCAATTCGTTTATCTTTCTGTTTATTCAATTGCTGCAGTTACCTCTACTCTTATCATCTTCCTCTCATTAACCAAAAGAAGAAGACTTGAAAGGTGGTATGAATAATTGATAGTAATTTCATCTACAAACCCCAAATCAACTTCAACTATCTAATTAAAGATGAAATACAGACACTTGGAGAAAGGAGAGATAAGAGAAAAATGAATATGCAGAGATAATTGGATGACGGGAAACGTGTAATAAATGAGAATAATTTTTTTCAACATTTTATATGTAAATTAGAGGAGGAAAAATATTGTATGTATAAATCACCTTCCCAAAAGAAACAAATTAGATCTAAAGTAGTTATATATTTTCTAATCTAGAAGTATTTTTATTGATTTTAATTGTATGAATTGAATTTAAATAATGTTTATTTAGATGGATTAAATTTGTGATGAATTTAATGTGTAAATAAATATAATTGTAATACATTCACTAGTTTTAGCTATAAAAAGGAAAGAAAACTAAGGGAACATTAGGTATAATTGTAAGGAATGAAGAGGGTATAGGAATAGAAAAAAATTTGAAATAAAAGATATAATTTTCATATAGTTGAATTATGATTAATTTCTTAACTTTTTAAAATCAAAATCATAATAGAATTATTTAAAACACGGTAAATGAATGTTGATGTATCTTGTGCATGTCGTGCTGTGTTGATCTGTAAATAGCCGTTGAATCCAATTTTGATATTCTGTATGACAGGAGGTGCTTGGGCCCCTTGGTATCCACGTCAGCGCAACTTTCTTAATTAATAATTTAATTTATTATATACTATATCGCAAATCATGAGGCGCAGTGCAACTTTCCTTAATTTCTCGAGATTAACAATTTTTATTTAATAGTAATACACTTGCTTCAAATGATGTTTCTGTCTTGAAGAATTGAAAATATTGCTGCTTGCCTTTTTCAGATAAACCCACCACCACTCCTACTTTATCTCTCCACTACACTTTTTGGCAGTTGAAGCTCGCTCTCCAACATACATATTCTTTCTTTCTTTTTCTTTTCAGAATAATATACTAGTAGTAGTTTGATTCATTCAGCTTTGCAAGGATTTTGAAATAATATGTCAAGGTTGCGCCTTTTCGGCATTCAATTTTTATTATGTAGTATTCTTCTTCTTTTTAATGATAAAGGGGGTTTTGTTGTTGAAAGCCTTGGTGTGAACTGGGGTACCATGGCTACACACAAGTTACCTCCTAAGGTTGTGGTACAAATGCTGAAAGACAACGGAATAAAGAAGGTGAAGCTATTCGATGCAGAGGAATCCACCATGAATGCTCTAGCAGGAACCGACATCGAAGTCATGGTTGCAATCCCTAATGATCAGCTGTCCGCTATGGGATCTTATGATCGAGCTAAGGATTGGGTCCGGCACAACGTCACCCGCTACAATTTCAATGGCGGAGCTAACATCAAGTACGCTCTCTTCTTTCATCTACTTAATTTGTTGATTGATTGAAATGTTTCCAAATCCCCTGGCTGGGAGATCTTGCTTTAAAACTTTTGCTATTTATTTGGAATTCGATTTGCTTACTTGGGGAAAATTATTTAGAGATAGAATTAGATTCTTTGTTGTTGATCGAATTGAAAGCCTTCCGATTGCTGCCTGCTTATTTAGGGTTTAATCGACTGTTGCTATATAGCGATGGAAAAAGATTATTATGATTGATTGCTGCAGCTAATTGTTCATTGGTTGGTTAATTCCAACATTGATCTTACAAATAAGAAATGAAATTTGTTCTTATAAATAAGGGAGTTGGTTCTGTCAAATTTTTGTTTCTGCCTGGTGCATATATATAATACAAGCAAGAAAGAAACAGTTGCATTTTAAACATTTGAAGTCATATTGCTATGATGATACCTTTTTCTTACCAGAGAGAATCATATGGGCGTTAGTTTAATTTGGTGATGAGGTTTGCTAATAAATACTAGTATATATAAGTATTTTATAGTTTGGATGACTGATATTTGCTGCAGATATGTGGCGGTAGGAAACGAGCCATTCCTGACGTCATACAACAACTCATTCGTCAACACTACTTTTCCAGCTCTTCGGAACATTCAGAATGCCCTGAATGAAGCTGGGGTTGGGGACAACATCAAAGCTACTGTGCCTTTGAATGCAGATGTTTATGGTTCTCCAGCTTCCAACCCCGTCCCATCTGCGGGAAGATTTCGGACAGATATCTCTGATCAAATGACCCAGATTGTTCAGTTCTTGAACCAAAATAAGGCGCCCTTCACTATCAACATCTATCCTTTCTTAAGTCTTTACGCCAACGAACACTTCCCAGTTGATTATGCCTTTTTCGATGGGGTGAGTAATCCCATTGATGATAATGGAATTCCCTACACCAACGTATTTGATGCCAATTTCGACACATTGGTTTCGTCGCTCAAGGCAGTGGGCTTTGGTGATATGGCAATTATTGTAGGGGAGGTAGGGTGGCCAACGGATGGAGACCGAAATGCCAACATAAATTACGCTTTGAGGTTCTATAAAGGGCTCTTACCAAGACTTGCATCCAATAAAGGGACCCCTCTACGCCCCACGTATATAGAAGTTTACTTGTTTGGCCTTCTTGATGAGGATATAAAGAGTGTCGCTCCTGGTAATTTTGAGCGTCACTGGGGAATATTCAGGTATGATGGACAACCTAAGTTCCCTATGGACTTATCAGGACAAAATAGTTTAGACAAGTATCTGGTGGGGGCTCGAGATGTGAAGTATCTTCCTAATAAATGGTGTATGCTAAGGCCGGATGCCAAGGATCTCGACAAACTTGCAGAAAATATTAATTTCGCCTGCACATTTTCCGACTGCACTCCTCTTGGATATGGTTCTTCATGCAATGGGTTAGATGCGAATGGCAATGCATCGTACGCATTTAACATGTATTTTCAGGGTCAGAATCAGAAAGCCTTGGCTTGCAACTTCCAGGGGCTGGCGGTGGTGACTGATCAGAATATATCCCAGGCCAATTGCAATTTCACCATTCAGATGGCCACTACATCCACTTCCACTAGATTATCGGAGGAGGTGTATTTGCTAGCTCTCACATCAGTACTACTTTTCTTTTTATTGTAGAAGAGAAGATTATTTTTTGATATTTAACTGTCTATTGGCCAGTTTACCCCACTATTTATTATTAAACTTCCAAGTGAATTTATAGTCGAGCAAGTGTGGTTGAACTAGCATGATATTTGTTATTATATACTTGTATTCCAGTTTTGCATTTTAATGCAGCAGTATGGATCTTCTTCTTTTTTTTTTTTTTTTGTGTGTTTGTGTGTGGGTGGGTGTGTGTGTGTGTGTGTGTATGTGTCCCCCCTGGGGGGGATGGGGGCGTTTTAAGCAAGCAGTATTGAGTTTTAAGTAGGAAAGTATTGAGTTTTAAATTAATACTCAAACAAGAAAGCCTTCTTTCCAAGTGCCCAGAAATATTTTGTGTATTTAAAGGGTTATGTCCTAAGAAAGTAATAATGATTTTTTTATCACAGAAAATATATGTGCTAAAATAAATATGCAACATGGCCTGTAGACACTAACGGTGTAGTCTAGAATAATCTTCTATTGGGCTTTTATGTTGAGCCCAAATCAAAAGTTTAACTAAAAATTTTTAATATAAGAAATTTGCTATTTTTATTGTATACAGTTACTTTGATTAATTGATTGTTTTTTAAATGTATATATAATAATTAAGTTATTAATATATATCTAATTATCTTGTATGTTTTTAAAAAAAAAATTAAAGATTAAATTTGAATTCAAATAAAGTTATAGGATCATTTCTGATATTTTATTTATTAATTATATATATAATGCATGCAGACACTATGCCGATGACACTATCTTCATTAGCAAAGTGAGCCTAAAATAATGCATGCATGATGAGAAGTTTGTTAAACACAATGATAATTAATTTTTTAAAATACAATATTTAAAAAAAAGACCGTAATTTTATATATATATATACGAATTCCTACATATAAAAAATAATTATAAATATATAAAAAGCAACTTTTAATACATTCATTTTATGAAAAATATATTCAAACTATTGAAAGATAAATCAAATTATGTATGTCGGCTCCACACAATACAAAACAAAATAAGAAAATAAAGGCATGCTTTCTCTTTGATTCTATATTCGGAAAATAAAATAAAAAAAGTTCTTCTTCCATCACATTCGTTCGTGCGTATCCAGAAAAAATAACTTTTCAATGAGCAACATGTGACACGCATTTATTTTTGCTTTTTTTATTTTTAATATTTAGTGAATTGATTTCAGTTAATATATTTATTAATTTGGTAGACACTTCCCAAAATATTGATTGAAACCAACAAGTGTTGTTTGCCCAGATGAATTTTGTTCACTTCCGGTCTATATTGCACGGGTGCGGATACGTAGATACGGGTGCGATACGATACGAGTTCGGGGATACGAGTTTTTTAAAAAATTAGGGTGCGATTCGTTAAGGATATATCTATTTGTTTATATTTTATTATATATAATATCTAAAAAATATATTTTTTATAAAAATTATATAAATCAATTATAAATCATTTATATTTTTTATCACCTAAAATTTGAGTATATTTAATAATATAATATAATTATGTAAAAAAAATATCAATTCGAGTTACATTAGTTCAATACATAAATCATAGTAGTAAATTCAATCTAAAATGAGTGTCACAATATCAATTTAAATTATACGAAATAATATAATTTAATTTAAATAATATATTTAATGCTTATAAATAGGATTCGTGCAGTGGATTCGAAAATCCGTTAGCTGGATTCGCCACGTGGCAGATGGATTCGCCACGTGGAGAATTCGACACGAGAATTCAAGAATCTTACCCCTTTAGGGTGCGGGTGTGAATCCGATACTGCATTATAACATTTTTAGAAGAATCCGTGTATCATAGCTTCCGATCGATATCCCTAGAACCACTCTTTAAGTCAATGATGCAGGCTTTACACATCACCAATCGGTATTCATACCGACTGGTTTTAAATTGCTAAACACCTTCATTTCTACCCTATTTTCATGAAAAAATTTAAAAAAGTCCCTAATAAAATAAATTTGACGTGTTTCTTTTTCTTGGAAATCAGATTAAAAAAAGCAACAGTATTTTTTCTCAGATAATCATCAATATTTTCATAAAACTAAGGGGGTGCTTGGTATGAAAATTCTTCAATGGTAATGGGAGTGAGGATAAATGTATAGTAATTATAGTAGGTAATAAGAATAAATAAGTTACACAACATCGATTTTCCTCCTAAATAAAGTAATCATTACCCTCATTTGATTACTCTCATCTCATACTATAATCATCCTCCTCAATCAATCTCCAAACCACAATCAACAACTTTCTTTTTTGTAACTTATTCCAAAATTGGAGAACACTAATGATGTAACCATCATAAATACAAATTCTCATTAATAAAGAAGGAAAATAAAATTTCATTCTCATTACCATTGAAGAATTTGAAACAAGCTCCCCTAATAGGAAGGAGGCAAAAGAAGTCCAACTTAACTAGGATTAGACACAAGAAAAGAATCATTCCCATTTTTTTTAAAACTAGATGAGCAATATGACAATTACATGGCCGGCCTTTTACATAATAAAGGAAAATCATCAGTTACAAAACACAAATGTAAGTGCAAAATCACAAATTTTATTATCCGATCCATCACAATCTCTTGGTGAAGCATTAAATTTGACAACTAGCTCATCTCCATCTCAATCTCAATCTCTTGCACCTGAGTCAAACCAAAAGAAAACTCATATTTGTCTGTAATAATGAACCACATGGAACTCAAATGCTGGACGAAAATAACAACCTTCCCAACTTCTACAACTAACTGCCTTCTCTCTCTTGATAAATTTAGTTTTACACCTCCAACTACTGCTCATGATAACAGCAAATGAAAATCACATTATTACTCCATTTTTGTAACTTCACACCAATTAACATTTTTTTAACATTAGCTTATTTTAGATATTTAATTTGCAATCCCAATATTTTTCACCAGAACAAAAAATGCTTATATTACATTCCAACTACAGAGGTCATGAAACCAAGAAACATGAATTTGCAACCATAACTCAACAAGTTAAAGTGCCATCAAGAAACAAAGAATTTCCATGTTCAGTATATATTGTTTCACTGTTCATATTGATGATAACATCCACAGATTAAACAGTAGTTGAGCCGAGAAAACCTGGTAATGAAGAGATTAAGAAATCATAAATTAACATGTCGCTGGCTGACCAGGACTTCCAATATTGTATGAGATGAACAGTAATCACCCACGTGATCATAAGATCGCCAATACATTTCAGAATTCATTTGGCAAAGAAAAACATACCATCTGTGGGACCACACCTCTGAAATTTCATGGGAGAAGTCCCTCATATGGTTTGCAACTGAGAGAAAGAAATTCGAATAGTTGAACCACTAAGGGATGTAGCATGCTTGCACACAAGAGCTTCTGTAGCCTGCTCCTCGTTTTCGAAAAGAACAAGAGCCTGCTTCTTTCCATTCATCTCAAATAGTTTTGTACTAACAATTGCTCCATGCTCTTCCAGGTGGCTTATTATTTCTTCTTCAGTCACATCCTGGGGGAGAGTGGAGATGTGGATCATTTTGGTGGGCGAGCAACAATACCGGTAATTCTTGGCCGCATTACGATTGAAACGATTGAGATTTGAGTTGGAGTATTCATGGGTATCAGCTCCAGTTGTAATGTTTGGATACTTCGAAAAAATCACCTCCAATTTCTTCCCAAACAACTTGGCTCCCTGTATAAGAACACACTTGTTTACTAGCATGATCATCAGATGAAGGTTGTGAAACTACAGAAACATTGTAACGGACAGAGATTTAATGAGAACATAGATAGAACAATGTGCCAATACTTTGGCAACAAATAGAGATGTTGCAACCACCATGACAACAGAACATCACAATCATAAAAAAAAATGCAATATAGAAGATTGAAGGTACTGAAACTAAAGCTATATATATAATCTATCACAACAAAATATCAAAACCAGACACATGTTTTTTAGCATAGCATTTTAAAAAAGGAGGTGTTTGGCTAAACTTATTTTAAACATTTCATAAGCTCTAACATCTTATATGTTGTTTTAAGAGCTTATAGCTCAGCCAAACACCCTCTGATTCAGCAGGAAGAGATTCGACTGATTCAGCAGGATAATAAATTGCACCCCATTCAGTAACCGGCACAAGTAACATCAAAATAAATTCCCTGACCTTCAAAAAATGAACAGCCAGCTCAGCCTGGAAACCATCACCCATTTGAACCAATGCATGATCTGGTTTGTTTCGGAGAAGTTTGATCCTAATAATGTTCCCATATATTGAGAACAAATTAAAAAGCTTGTCCTCATCTACTCTCTGCAAAAGAAGGTAAGACGAGGGATGGACTAAGCACAGTTTAATGCTGATATCTATAATTTTAAGCACATACAAAGCCATAAAAAACTGGAACAACACAATTGGTGCATAAATGCACCATATGTATTGTACAAACTTACATCAGGATTCAGATTAGATACAAGAACTGTGCACCTATCATTTGTACCACTTATACCAGGTGGCAGCCCACCTCCAAAGGCAGCAGCAATAGCAGCAGCATTGCCCATCTACAAAGAGCAACAAGAAAAAAAAAACAGCACAAATACCATAAACCCCTCAAGAAACATGTGTAGTAGACACTCAAAGCAGCATCTCAGAGTGCGCCACTCATTAAAATGAAATTAGATGATAAGAGAGTAGGAAAATTAGTCATACATTTACTGTTTCACAGATGTGTCATCACTTACAAGTCACAACTATGAAGTGCCATACCAATGGAGTATTATAATTTGCAACTAGCAAGGGATGATATATAGTTCTGAGAGAGAATTAAATATTGATGTTCCCATACTCATTGAGAAACTCACAGCAGGCTTAGCACATTTGAATTACAGATATATTTGTGCCAGGGTGTAATGATATGATATATAAGTTTGAGCCGCTTCACATCAAGATACACACCTGTGGAAATCCGACTGAACAGGGAGGGAGGGAGGGAGGGAGGATATGTCAGAAACTAGAATAGATTTAATAATCACATGATGCCATTAGGAAACAGTATAAATAGATTAGTACACACCTGCATGGGTATACATGCCTGCATCTCCATACCCAGGCTGCCACAAAAGGAACAAATATTTGAATTGCCAATCAGAAAACAGACTCGAGAACAAGATAAAGTATGGCAATCCTTATACTGGAGAAGAATGTATTTACTTGAGGGGACTTGCCCTTTTGTTCTGAAGGCAACGAAGGGTTTGTAAAATCCCTATGCCAAGAAAGATAACAAGAAATAAGAATTAGCATTTTGCAGTACAATTACAAACAGGCAACTAACTCGAAACTAGGCTCACACACTTACCGAGAACGCTCATTATTATAATTCACTTGCAATTCATCAAGGCTGCATAGAAAGAAAAACGTGGTAACTAAGAAAAAGAAAAGCAAAAAAGAGAATCTCAAGATATTGTAACATACATACACCAATTAATCTTAAGATTAACTCACTTTGAGAACTGAATGTCCAGCTGACAACAGCCATCATATATATTTCGTCCCTATAGCAAAGTTATAAACTTGTCAATGCCAGCATAGCACGTGTTATGTTGCTTATAGTTTAGCACCCAATGTACCTGAAGAGAGTTCCTTGCTGAAATAGCACTTTGGTGCAACTGATACTGAATGAGAGCTTGAAAACCTACACAATTTGGGTAATGGAGATTATCAGAGACTAATTTAACTAGAAAACTGGCAGTTACTACGCATTTCATACAGAAAATCGATTATGGATCTTGATCTCATAACAAAGAACCAGAATTAATAATTAGACACCAAGCCCTAATTAGATTGATCCATCATGAAACCAAAGGAATTGCAAACAATCCATACAGAGGTATACCTCAACACAATTAGACATGAAATTCTCAAACGCCTAAACCAGTATCGAAATAAGAAAGTGAGAAAAGAGAAAATACGAAGATGCTGACCAGCCGACTTCTGAAACGTGACGATCTTCTCTACGAATCCATGTGGAGAAAAAACTTGATGCAGCACTTCCACAGTTATAGGATATAGCATGTGATGTATTGTTACTAAGAGGATTCGGTTAGGCTGGATATCCAGAGAGAGCCGAACAGCAGACCAGCACAGAGACAGAAAGAGAGAAGACCCCAACAGCAAACCAGCACACAGAGAGCAGAGAGAGAAGAGAAGGGAATATGAATAGAAAAGAAAACAGAAAGACAAAAGCAAGAAATGACATAGAACTAAAAATAACCAGCATCAAGCTATCAGTTCATATGCAAATACACGAGAGCATATGAGGGAACAGGAAATCAAGAGAATATCACATCACACAGCATTCGTATCAGAGAAAGAATAAAGAAACCTCAGACAAAAAAAAAACAGCATTTTAATCATTATCTCCAATTACCCAAAAGGCAATACTGTAAGACGTAAGTTATCCTTCAGGAGAAATGGAGGAAGCCATAAAGCAAGATATAATTCCTAGTCCATAAGTAAGATAAAAGTCCTAATCCACAAGGAAATGGATGGCATGGCACCTGAACCCACTAACACAAAATACCTAAACAGAAAGGGAAAAAAAAATACTAGTGCTTACATATTTTCTCTGGGATTAACATCACATTTCAAATAATTATTTCAATATATAAATATTTTACTATATCAGAAAATCAATACAAGATAGTTCCAAGGCTATACACAACTTTCACTAGTTGAGAAGTTGTCAGCAAGGTCCTTGAGCTCATAATTCTTTTCTAGTACCAAGTCATAATTCTTTTCTAGTACCAAGTAGACTGAGTTCCATAATTGGTATATCCTGCAAGTACCATTACACATAGTACTTCGACATTTGTCAAAAGTTCACATTTTAATACCTTCACCTCGTACCTGGACAGTATTAGAATATAATTAACCAACTTAATGTTCATATTGCTAATAAAGAGTTTGTAAACCATATGCTTGAATTGGAACAAGTCATTTCATAGTTCACCCTAACAAATTCATTTTACATATGAGTAGTTCAACAAAGGTTCTCAGCATTAAACAATTAACACCCTATTGCTTAATCATCGTGCCTGCATATTTTTTAGGTAAACTACTTTGTTGTTGTCTATTTAAAATATCTTCATGTGTTAGGAACCTTATTCATGCCCGGAACCATGTGATCGTATGTGTCATACAAGAGCTACTATCTAGGAAGAACCAAGCAACAAACTAACAACTTTAATGCGCCTCATCACAGTATCACTATCATGGAGGTCAAGGGAAGAATAGCCATAGTACATAATAGTCACCTCATCTCCCCGTGCTTGAGTGTTCTGATCCATGATTGTTAGTTCTTGGTGCGATGAGAATTGAATGTATACATTCCTTCCCCTGATAGGCAATAAATAGATGCAATAAGAGACAAGATAATGCCTAGATCATGAAGGCGAAGTTTGACAACGAAGTAGGAAAGCATAGGTCAGATTATAAAAATACCTTATGCTTGGCTGAACATTAGTATAGAATTGTAACGCATTCACAGCCGAAGGGATATCTTGCATTTGGAGGAGGGCCTGCAGTTTGGCACAAATAGCAATATCAGATATTCATTTGTTAACCAAATATATAGCACAGTTTCTCAGACATGATTTCTAAACTGAGACCTGATTCTTGGCTCGAAGCATCACAAGCTTGGTGATAACTCCAAACGGCTGGAACAGCTGGAGCAAGTCATTCTAGGTAAACACAAAATATATCAAAAATTGACCCCTGGAGTAGCTGAGCAATCAAAAAATTTAATTTTCTATTCAAGATGAACCAAAATGTAATACAACTTGTTAACCCCTCAATGAATTTACCATTAGAATGATAAGGAGAAAAAATTTGTGAGTTGACTTATGACTGACATTTTCTTTTTAGCCTTTTTAACTTTAAGCAATCAACTTTTGCAGATAAGAAAACTAAGCATCAAAGATTTCTAAATCCAAAAATGACTCAGTAATTTATTCAATATCGTAAAACCATTCACTCAACAAATAAAAGTTGGAGAATCATACAGACTTGTGGTAATGCACGATTCAAGTATGACCCAAAGGAACATCTGTTTAGTATTTAGTAAGAAGGCCACTCACTAATTCTATAACGATGGTCATGGTAACATTTGAAAGAACACACAGCCACTCCACATGAATATATCAAACTGGATTCCATATTGACGAGTTAGTGTAAGCTTATCCATGCAGTAGTCCAATATTCTCGAGTAGGACGTCGTTTGTTGAAATCTTTGTTTCCATACTTCGGTTGATCTCTTGTAACCTCACGATATCTAACTACTACTCCATATATTTAAGCAAATTGGTGTGCATTAGGAGAACCCTACTTATATTTGTTATTACAGGTTTTGGTTAAATACCAGTTTAGAATATAAAAACAGGTGAACATTGTTCCAGAATGTACTACCAACAAACAGCAAGTTGAAATGGAACATATTACCTCCGAAATTTCATGACCCACATTTCGAACATGAATGACTTTTGAGGGCTCTGCCATTGTCAAGAACCTGAAAACGCAGAGAGTGAACTTGTGGCATCTATATAACTAAAAGTGAATGCAGACAATCCACCTTGAATGCAATGGAAATTCAATGCAGCTTCCAGCATTTATGACCCAACAATTACAGACGTGGAGTCAAAGCCCATGAACCCAGACAATGGAGCAGAAGGCTCTGAATTCGAAGGCTCGTATTCAAGTCAGTAAAGCACAATAAAAATATGGCCCAAGTTTTGAAACAAGATATGATTTTATAAAATTCTAATTATTGGCCTAAATAGCAAATCTACACTTACCCAGAGGTTGAAAAAGGTCAGCTAGAATCCAAAATGTTCTAGTGTTAATCGTTTTCTTTTCTGAAAATTAAATTGTTACCTTATTAAAAATGCAGTCTCGATCTTGAATCAGGCTTTTATAGAAGCGGAAGGAGTATAGCCAGTGCAGCCTGCATGAAACTAGTGTGAATAGCACATGCTTGAAATTTCAATAAATTCCACCGATCCCTACATCCTTTCCGCCCACCCCAGAACAAGAAATAGCAATTAAACAAAGATGTGTTCCTTCTAAAACTATAAACCAGAAAGTTTACACATAGCATTCGTATGGCAGGACAAAAAAGAAAAGAAAAAAAAGTAGAAATACCTTGGGTGACACGACAGGGGGAGCGAGGTAGAGGGGAGGGAAGCAGAGAGTTGTACTTGGGGAGCGTAGGGTTAGGGTTTTTTCGACAAGAAAATATTCTTATTTACGATTTTGCCCTCGAAAATAATCAAGGTTTCTGAGTACAGAAGGGGTGTTTAAGGAAACTTAAAAAGAGTGAATGCGGAGTACTATATATATATATATAATTAGGGCACGACCTCATCAACGCTACTTGATCTTATCTGAGCAGTTGGTGGAGAGGAGAGGAGCGGCGGAGAGGATATAGGGATAATGAAGAAGACTAGGATTGCCGCCCTCCATTATTGGCTGCCGGAGGCTCCGTCTTCTTCTAATTCCCCTCCCCCTCAGTCCTACTCTCTGTTTTCACTGCGATGAAGACTGCCTGCCGTCGGAGCCATCGCGGCGATGATGGGTGCGCGGGCTTTTCTTTAAATCATTCGTTTTCTTTAAATTTCTTTTAACTAACATTATATATATTCTGAGCTGTAGGTTATTTAATATTTTGCATAAATAATCTGCAGTAATTTATGGATTTAGTTTAAAATTCCCCGGGTTATTTGAGCATATTTATGTACTGCACTTTGAATTCTTTTGATAGTGGTAGAACAGTATTCAAGTTAATTTAGTTGGGGTTATTTTAATGATACTGAACAGTAATGGCTGAAACAGGAGTCAAAGTTGAAGAAATGCGCTGGATTGAATTATTTTGATGTCTTTACAATGTGACTGTGTTGATGGCGCAGGGGACAGTGATCTACAGCCAGAAATAAATCAAGCTTTTGGCCTTGGGGATGATGATATGCAGAGAAATAAATCAAGCTTTTGGCCTTGGGATGATATGCAGATAAAACAAATTCTTATTTTTAGATAATGTTTATTTATACAAATGGTCTTTACACTTTTTTTTCTTTTTTTTACCTTTTATTGTTATTCTTTACCATGGATCAAATAAGCCCTTCTGGCAAAATCAAAACAAATTGCGTTAATGTAAAGAAATTTCTATCTTTTTTTTGACAGCATAGAATCCTTTGTATCTACTTTCTTCACTTCCAATGGCAAAGAAGTGAAGGGGTGAGACAATCTTCCCACAATTTGGAAAGGAGAAGGATAAAACAATTTAATCTATCATCTCTGCGTCATTTGTATACAGTTGTTTGAGCTAAAGGATACATGGTAAAGGCTTATTTGGTCTCAATTGTGAATATGTATTTATATATATATATATATATGTGTGGTGTACACGCTAAAAAAAGTTAAAGAATTCATTTGATCCTTACATATAAGTTTTAGAGGCATATTTCAACTTTTTTTCTATAGTTATTTTTTGTTCTTACATTAAAATTTTGAGTAAGTTTCATGTGTATCAGTTACACCGTGCAATTCAAGTGTATTTTTAAAGAGTTACACAATTTATTACTGAAAAGTTGCACAACTTATTATTGAAAAGTTACACTATGAAAGATACACTTTCAGTAATAAAATATGTAACTTTTCAGTAGTATTTTGTGTAACTTTTAAAAAATGAACATGTTTTAAAAAGCGGAAGTGGGCATTGAATCGGACACTTTAGCTTTTTTGGTCGGACAGCACTGCTTAAAGTTGTTGCAATGCTCATCACACCGACGGAGATGGATGTCAACGTCAATGAAGTTAGGCATCATGCTCTTCGTCTTTTTTAGATTTTTTTCATAAATATATTAGGACATCAAGAAATTTCTTAAATTGCAAAATAACCCCTAAATATTTTTTTTAATAAAAATCTTCTTAGCCGTCGGTTCGACTCGGACCGGTTCAACCCAATTAAAATCGCTTTTGACCTGTTCTCAAGTGCTTTAATAGATGGTCGGACGAGCACTTTTGAACCGCACGTTATTATGTCCGGTTAGCAGTCGGACCGGTCCAACCAATTTTTTAAAACATAGCGTGTAACTGGTACATACAAGACTAATTCTAAAATTTTATATCTATTCGTCGCTTGACTTTGGAGATAATTAACCACACACTTGAGAGAGGATGAAACTTGTGCAATAATCTAAACATATTACACCACTAAATTAAGCTAAAGCTCACACAATAGATCTAAGAACTTAATATAGTACTTTGTATTGAATATTTCTCCACAAGAAAATTTAGTACTGTTTCAGCACTTGGATCTATCCTTTTAAAAATAAATTGACTTTTTTTTTTTTTTTATGATTTGGTATCCGAACTAAAAATCGATTAATTCCAGAGACCGTCCACTAGCATAATGACTAATTTTAAGTTAGAACTAAATTTTGTGTGGACTAAATCATTTTAAAATTAATTACAATTTCGAAAAATCATAAATAGTTATCTAATTTTGACATCTAATTGTCCACTTTCTCTAATATGAATGCATGTTCAATAAGGGTATGTTTGTTTTGGGACTAGCAAGAATGGACGTAGGACTTTGCGATCACGCACCACACGAGTTTGAGATTTAACATCCGGATTTCACATTCCAAACTCAATCCACACCTAAAAATGCATATTAAACCTTTTTTTTTCCAACACAACACTCATAAAATACATATTATACCTATAAAATCAATCATTATCACCCTTTGATTTGACATAAAGTAACATTATACCCTACTAAAATTCCAAAACAAACACACTTTTACTATTCATCAAGGTTTTCACATCTCAAGATTTCAATGTCATGACTTCCTACGACCCCTTAAATCCCAAAACAAACATACACTAAAGATAGTTGATCGAGGATAACTGTGTGTTCATGGACTTGTATCATTTGGCCCATATAAAATGGTAAAATTGAATTTCTATTTATGTAGTTCTAAATTCAATTAGGTTCTTTGGTAAAATTACATCTAAGTGGACGTTTGGTTGGCTCCTTTGAAAGGTAAGTAATGGTAATCAAAGTCATAGTGTGTGTTTGGAATGACTCTACTATGACTTTGATTCCTAGAAACTAAAGAATCTACCATAGTTCAGCTATTTGGGAATTATGACTTTCATTTCATATTCATTTCATTTTTATACAATTTCCATTCATTACAATTATACCAAACGCGCCCTAAATTTTGTCATGGTTGTTGGTAGAAATTTATTTAAGGTAAGCTCATCAGTTATAATTTTGAATCCTATTGAGTGTATAAATGATAAAGTAAAGTAGTTATTAGCTTAAGAGTGTTTGAATTTGCATTTTAAAATTTTGTAATTGATGTAAAGGATTTAGGGAACTTTTATTCTCAAATAGTTATTCGACAAAATTGTAGGGAAAAAAAACTGCACTTGACGAAGTGAATGTATTAATTCATTTTATAGACAGAAATAGAACCCTATCTAAAAATATTAACAATCCAAAATAAAAATAAAAAATGATTAATATATATCTTGGTCAAATTTTACCTCAATTTCAGTTTTGATAACTAAATTTCACTTAGTCATAAAAGTTAGTCGTTGAACTACATATTTTTAATTATTTTTTGTCAAACCCTTAGTTGACCATTAGTCAACAGATGGTGTTGATGTTCTGCCTAATATTGTGATATACTCCTTCCGTCCCAAAACTACTTTTAGTAGTTTTGGGCACGCGAAATAAGAAAAAGTAAGTATGTGAGTGTAAAATTAAATAATAAAATAAGAGAAAATGTATTTTTTTTACTTTTGTGAGTGTAAAAAGTTTTTTTTTTAGGTGTGTGAAAAAAGAGTTGGGACGTCCAAATAAGGAAAGTGTGAAAGTAGTTTTGGGACGGAGGGAGTATGTTGCAGCATGTTTTGAAAGCATCAGAATTTATCATTTTTCCTAAACACTAACTCTGATTATTATATGTTGTCCTTCAACGTCTAAACAAGCAGGTTGAAGACCAATTCGATTTTGGTCAAGCGGTTGCAGATTTTAGAGTGAGGAGTTGAAGACATCATGGAACGGTTACAAATGGAATGGAGGTTAATGGAAGAAGCTTCTAGATCACAATAATTATGGTCTAAGTGTTTTGAAACACATGTAGATATATATAAGGTGCATGGAAACACAAAATAAAAGCTCAATCCCATCGAGTCACTACGTAGCAAGTTTAGGTGCTAGTTAAGATTGTTCTTCACATTATTTGATAGTTTTCGCGCTTCACAACAGTGTTGTTCAATAGCTTTCGTGCTTTACAACACACAACTTACTATAGAGTCATGATTAGTCTAGAGATGGGTTAGACATACACTTCACATATCGTATTTATGTAGTATTGTTCTCTATTTAGATCTGTGTCAGAGCTGATTGTTCATTGTTTGTATCACTATTCGATTTAGTGAAATTTATAAGGCACTCATACACTATTTATAGTGTATGAAAAGCTTTGAATTTCGTTCGTAATTTCTGTTTAAGTCTTCTGTTGTATTAATATTGTCTAATTTGTTTCAATATTCTTGACAACATTCTGCAAATCAAAATCACACACACTCACACCCTCATTTCAATTGGCATCAGAGCCATAAACTAGATACACTTAGTTTAGATCATGTGTCTTTAGTTCGTTTTTGTGTCATTTTTAGCGATGGAATATCCATTAACCGCGACACTCAAACCTTCGATCTTGGATGGTACAAATTATGCCTATTGAAAACCTAAGATGAGGATGTACATCAAACCTATTGATGAACGTGCATGGAGAAGTGTGTATCATGGTGGAATCAACCTAGAACTCCAGTAAATGATGACAATGAGGCCAAGATCAAAAGAGAGCTAGATTGGATGAACGAAAAAGTAACTTAGCAAGTTACAATTAAAAAACCCTCAATGCAATTTTTACATCTACGAATGTATCAATGTTTAAAAAAATTTGAATTGTATCTCTGCAAATGATGTTTGAGATCGATTGCAAGAGCATTATGAAGGATCTGAAAGTGTTCGAAGGATAAAATTTCGAATGTTGAAAGAAGATGAGAATATTTCATCATACAATGAGAGGATTACTGAGATTGCCAACGAATCTCAGTCACTTGGTAAGCCAATACCCAACACAAGGTTAGTACATAAAATTTTGCATATAGTTCATAAGTGCTTTAATGCTAAATTTTGTGCTATAGAAGAAACAAAAGACACTGATTCTATGAGTCAAAATGAACTTATAGGTATTCTGAAAACTTATGAAATTATTTTTCACTAAAAAAGAAGAGTCTTCAAATTATAAAAATATTTTAGTTTTCAAAGGTGAAGCTTTGTCTAGTGCTGGAAAATCTTTTTATGTCACTTAAGTAGATTCAGATACAATGTTGTTGATATATGTTCCAACACTTCCGATGACATTGCTCTGTTAACAAAACAATTTAATTCTTTTCTAAAGAATAAAATTAATAGGTCAAAAAGTAGAAGTCAGCCGAAAGAGGAGATAAAAAATACTCAACAAATGTCAAATCTTAGAAATAAATCTAATCAACCTAAGCAATTTAACAGTAGTAATAAACAAAGATATCATCCTGAATATATGAAATCTGTTAAATGTGATACATGTACTAGTTTTGAACATTATGCAATGTGTTAATACAAGGTTGAGAAAAAGACTTGATTTTAATGCTACTCTAAGTGATGAATCTAAATATGAAAATAATTTTGCAATGCATAAGAATATGCTTCTTCTGCCATAATTTAGTATGATGATACTCTTGATGATCATCTGGATGATTATTGTTCTGACGTTGAAATAGATGTTCCAACATATGAGACAAAATTAGATGATTACAATCCATATATGAGTTGTTTTACGAGATCATTTTTTGAGACACGTATAACTTCATTTGAACATAAGGATTGTGAAGACAACTGTCAAAGGTTAGCTAAAGAAGTTGATCTCAAAATTAGATTCTCAACTCTATGTATTTGGAAAGTTCTGACTTGAGAGACCCACTAATCAAGCTGGAAGGTATTCTCACTCAAAACGACTTGGAATTGAAAAACTTAAATACCAATTAAAATGATCAACCTTGAGTTTTAAAAAATTGCAAAAGGTAAAGAAAAACTTGACGAGGCTTTGATGATGGCAAACTTAGGTACAACAGGTCTTGGTTATAGTAATGATTCTTCTAAATATTTTATGCATGATAAACTATTGAGTTTGTGAAATCATAATTCAAACATAGTTAATAATGACTCAAAATAAAAAAATTCAGAGTCGAAATTTGAAGGAGTCTTTATTTGTCACTATTGCTCAAGTAAAGCTCATACCCGTCCATATTGCTTGAAATTAAAAAGAGATATATAATATAAACAACTTTTGTGAAAAATATTGTATCATTCAGAACAACATGCTATTAAATCTTCTTGGAACTACGAATCTAACATGTGTTTATATCACTTTCCATTTATTTCACTTCAATTAATCTTGCAATTATTGATGATTATTTTAACGTTAGTGTTAAATGACCTCTCCAACAAATCAATCAACTCACAAACCCACTTCATCTTCCTCTTCAAATTCTGAAAATCGAAACCCACTGAAAAATCTTGCATCCATGGCTTCTCAAGATAATACCCAGAATGATGCATAAAATGTAGGCACAATATGCCAACATCGCCTTCAATCATGATAGGATCAATTTCGGTTGAATTACCTCCCTCATCTTCATCTCTGCCTATTTCTTCAAACCCGACGGAAAATCCTACTCCGATAAAAACACCATCAAATCAACCTTCATCCTCAAACCCTACTAAACCAAATGTTGCACAGAATGTTGAAACAAATCTCTCATACTTCAATCCAGACCTAATAGCCATCAATTTCGATATCGGAACTCCATTTGAGTGAATCATTGTAGCATACAGTGCACTATGCTTGCAAACAGACTCACTTCAAATCTTTGTAGGGATGACCAAATTGATGTTGCTGAGTTGGAGACTCTTCATCTTTAATGTCAGCCTACTAACCATGTTCCTGAGAACGTTGATCGAGATGAAGATATGGTAGAGGTTGAATCCCCTATTTATAAAAATCTAGGGGAAATGTTGTACACAGGTAGAAGGAAAATAATGGTAGCCCAAAGTAAAAATGGCGGGAAGCGTAGATCCTTATACAGGACAATGGGAAAGACAGTAGACTATTTTGAGACCCAAAAGAAGAAGAATGAGGAGGATGATTGTGGTGGTGCCTTAAAACCTATCAGAGTCTTTGACTCAAGTGATGAAGATGATGCTATCATTGAGGAAATAGCAAGAGAGGTAAATGCTGAAGCTGAAAATGCATCTGATACTGACTCATAAATGAATATTCCTCTTGCAGAGTTTAATGCGAAGAAGCTGAAAGAAGAAAGAAATGAAAGGAATCGATGTAGGATGTTACTGAAGATGTGTGCAACACATGTTGCAACATTTGAGGGGGAATAAGAATCTGAAAAAGAGGAAAGAAAAGAAAGTTATGAATCTGAGCAAGTAGAATCTGGAAGCGAGTAAACTTATACTGAGGTACATTCTGAACACTCTTCAAAGACTAAATCAGAAGAAGATAGGGATTACAATGACTTGAACAGTAAAAAACATAAAACTATTCAAACTAAAGTATTTTTTGGTGAAAGAGCGATTAAATTGTCTGATTTCAAGAAATATAATCTGGTTGAATATTTTAGAGAGAGATCATTGTTTTATGCTTTAGACTTTGTCACTCCATACATATGTGAATGGGTATATGAATTATATGCAAATTTGAAGGATATGTGGGGATAACAAATTCTAGGCATTATGGAAGTGTGTGGTTTAGAGGAATGAAAATCATGTTTAATCCAAAAGTAATCAACAAAGTGTTAAGGACTAGGTCTATGGTGGAACTAAATGTTGAGGATATGGATGAGATAATAAAGGTCTTAATTGGTGGGCAAATTGAAACCTAGGAGAATAGGATTTTTGCTGCTAGATTGACAAGCTTGTATTATGTTCTTCATAAGCAATGCGTATACAATTGGTTGCCTTCAAACACTAAAATACTGACAAATGAACAAGCAATTTTGATGTTTAAGATTGGGAATTTGAAGAAATTCAACTTAGAACAAATCATTTTCAGTAATGTTATCTCATATGTTGGAAACATTAATGGCAAGTGGTTATTATCATACCCCAAATTGATATTAGTTGTCTGAGGATAATGAATTTGAAAGGAATCCAAGAGAAGAGACAATCGGTAGTTTTACTGCAAGTTTTGGGATTTCAAATGTTTTACTATCAGGTCCAAGAGTTATTGATCTTCCTCTCCAGAATCCAGCTGATCAACCTCCAAGAGAATCTGTTCCAACATATGTTGCTCCAAATGTTTGGCAATCCTCTGTCAACATTTACAACGATCATTCTATTTCATCTGTTACATTGCCTTCTAATCATATTTGTTCACGGATTAATGCCTTGCAGAGTACCATTACTAGCATTGAGCAGACTCTCCTTGATTTGAAAGCTAAAAAAGAAAAGGTAGCTCCAAGCTTTTTTCTACTCCAACAAGTGAAGTAGTTGTTGATGTTGGTGATGAGGAAGCAATAGAGAATGAAACTGGTCCGAGTATTGTGTATCTTGAGGAGATTGTTGATCCTGTTATAGATCTAGTTGTTGTTCCCAATAATATTCCACTTATTGCTGCTGAAAGTGAAAGTGTTGCTGTAGATGTTGCCATACCAGATGTTGAGTAATCTAAAGCTAGTGAGAGTATATATTATAGGGGAGAATGAAGTTTGGGGGAGTTTGTGCAGGTCCATGAGGATGCAGCTGATGATTTCAACTATTTACTCCTTCTTACTTCAATACATTCAACCCTTTGTGGCGACACACTTTCAAAAGCATGATTGCTCCGCTTTTGTAGCGATGTGCCTTCAAAAGGCATGGTTATTCCGTCTTTGTGGCGATGCATTTTCAGAGACATGATTGACATTGTCCACCGCCTTCAGGACAAGCTTTGATTTTCGGCGAGCACAGTCTCTTGACGAGCAAAAGCCTCCCAATGAGCTTCGGTTCTCGACGAGCAAGAACTCTAGAAGAGCAAAGCCTTCCGACGAGCTCCTATTCTCGACGAGAACCAACTCTTGACGAACACCAATTCTCGACGAGCATTACCTCCTGACGAGTACATACTCTAAAAGAAAATTAACTCTCAAACTCTTTAGATTGTGTACAACACAAAAATACCTACTGAAGTATCAGAGCCACCTTCTTAGCCAACTCGTGGGGCTTGAAGTGAGACTGTCAGCCCGATGAAGAACCAAGATTCGGATGAGCGCACTACTTTAAAGATCAAGCTCCAACCGAAGTCAAAGCCCGATCTTGGGAGCTATTGTTGTGACCAAAATTATATGGATTTGGGCCTCCGAATCAGTGTCTATTGGAATCCGGGTTTATCCCAAAATGAGTCGAATTCCTACGATGTAATAGTATAAGACTTCATTGTCTATAATTGTAATAGTCCAAATTGTAAAGCAAATAAGTCATTTATGTCTTTTAGGTTCTCCTCTCACTTGTAAGGAAATAGTCTCTCATTCTCACAACTCATTCATAATATAACACACATAGGCTATGTGGCTCCAAAGAGCACTCAAAGTCACATTTAAGGGACGGAACTCTCAAGCTCCTTTCACAACGTCCGTATTCATACATTATTTACCTATCGGTTATTGACATAAAATCTGTGAAATTGACACAACATTTATAATTTTAAAAATTTTAAAAATGTAGATGTATGTTTTATTTTAATAATTATTAGAATATGAAATTTATATAATAATATAATTTATTAAAGGGAAATTTATAAAATAATTTAATTTAATAGAATCATAAATTTAAAGTGTATCTATTTAATGTTAAAACTATTTTGAAATTTTATTTAAAAAATTTATTACTTAAAAATATTATTTTAGTATCTTAAATGACTAAATGAGTTATTCCGTCAATTAATAATTTAATAAAAATAATTAAAAACATATTTTTTATTAACGAATGAAATTTAATGATGAAAATTAAAATTCAACAAAATTAATATTACCCAATAAAAAATAAATATGGAGAGTAGAGAGGGCAAAGGCCGCAAGGGCAGGCAGGGAGGCAGTAGATGTTTATTTTTGTTGTAGAAATAGAAACGAGGAGGATAGGCGTGGAGTACCACTGCGGACACATAACTCTATCCAAAATCTTAACCTAGCAAATCATCCCCTGCATCCAGTTCATCTCCACTTTTAGGTAAGTAGGTATTCTTCACTGAAGATCTGTTTTTGATCGGCTAATCGAATTGGGTTCTTCTATTTGATTTTGCTATCTAGAAAGCGATCATTCTGCTTCTACTGTTTTCGAGATCTGATTGTTTATCTGAAGCAGCAGCGTACAAATTTAGTTGTTGCTACTGTTTTTTTTTTTCTTAAAATTTCAGTTATTTGAACAGCTTGCTTTTGAACTTTTAGGGTCGTCGATGGATTATGTTTTATTTTCCCGTGCTTATTCTGCTATATACGGTTATCTATGTTTTAGGGTGTATTCACCCATAAGCATTCGCGGATGCTTTAGAATAGAGTTTATTTCCTTCCTTTTTCTTTTTGTAAATAAGTTGAATCAGCTGGATTACACTTGGATGTGTTACTGCTTGTTGGGAAAATCTTGATTCGCAAACAACACTTGAAGGTTTTGTTTGTTTGTTTTTGTGCGTATGTTTATTCATGTGCTTAGATGTTTGTTTTGGTGTTCGCACAAATTGATTGGTTATGATATGTTAAAAGTTTGAGTTTTTGTGTTCATTTCTGGTGTTGATAGCTTAAAGATTGGTCTGTTTTATTTAGGTCAGTGCAGATTTTAAGCAGAAGGTGGGGAATGACTCGGAGGTGATTTGTATGGGTGAGGATGCCAGAATTGCGTAGCGGAGCACGGAGATCAAAACGGCTTGGTGATCTCCATCCTGCACCTCAAATCGTTGATCAAGACGAAAAAATTCTTGCACCTGCTCAGACTAGAACCAGAAGAAGAGGACGGGGGAGAGGCAATGCAGCTGCTATAGCAAAAGGGCCTTCTGCAGCAACTCCCTCACGACCAACTGCTGCTGGTAGAGGCAGGGGGGCTAGGTTGGTAGATTTAGAACCCGAACCACCTGGTGTGCTTCTTCCTCAAACTGTTGGCCTTGGGGCTCCTGAACTTGCTTTTAATAGAGTTGAGGGTGTTCCAGATAAGGAAATTGCCATGGATGGTGGAAGTGCGGATAAAATAATGGGAGTTGAAGAAGAAGCAAGTACAACTCCAGTGCCTGATAGGGTAATTTCTTGTTTTACATTATTGAAAATATTTCTGAAAAGCGTTGTGGATATGAGCATGTTTCATAATCGATGGGTACTGAACTTTTGAGTTGCATGAATGCCTTTCTTGAATTGATTTCAATATGTATGTGCTTTGGCAAAATATCAACTATTAACGTCAATTTTGTTGGTGTAGGTACAAGTGGGTAACTCTCCCACGTACAAGACAGAGAGAAAGTTAGGTAAGGGCGGATTTGGGCAAGTTTACGTCGGCAGACGGTTAAGTGGTGGCACTGAAGGACCGGGGCCAGATGCTATTGAGGTAACCCTTAGCACACACTATTGATTATGGTGTCCTTTAGATCTAATTGTTTTATGAAGTTGATTCGAAATCCTTTGGCAGGTTGCATTAAAGTGCGAACACCGAAGCAGTAAGGGCTGCAATTATGGCCCTCCATATGAGTGGCAGGTGTACAAGTAAGTTTTTTGTGTGAGGATATTGTTCTCTTGATTCAAATGCTTGCTTTCTAATACTTCTTTTCCTTCAACAAAGTGCGCTGAATGGATGTTATGGGCTCCCATGGGTACACTACAAGGGTCGCCAAGGGGATTTTTACATTCTGGTGAGTTTTGATTTCTGCATTTTGGCTCCACATTTATCCGTTGTTACAATGTTTTTTTTTCCAGGTCATGGACATGCTAGGACCCAGTCTTTGGGACGTTTGGAATTCTTTGGGCCAGTCGTAGGATCTTCTCTCTCTACCCCCCCCTCCCCTCCTCGTCCCCTTCCCCTCCCAACCTGGACTGACCTTTTGTGCTATTTTTTACCTTGATGATGACCACCTGAAACAGGATGTCTCCAAATATGGCGGCTTGCATTGCTGTTGAGGCTATATCAATACTGGAAAAGCTTCACATGAAGGGGTAAAACCAGTGATATACTTTCTTTATAACACATATCTTGTTTCTTGCTTTGTCGGGGTTCCAAATTGCTTTCCTCGCAATTGATTACTGATACTCCTCTCTGATACTTATATAGATTTGTCCATGGAGATGTGAAGCCGGAGAACTTTTTACTTGGCCAACCTGGGACTGCTGAAGAGAAAAAACTGTATCTTATTGATCTCGGTCTGGGTATGATACTTTACTATAGTGATCCTATTATGTATCTTGACTACCTTAAATTATTCAGCAACTATGCATGTAAAGCGACAATAAACTTATATTTCACATCTTCATCTAAGCGGCTCCTTTTCTTCTGAGACCCTTTTACTTCTTGGTTCTATTTTTTGCTTGTTTTTAACACTTTGCTAATGCAGCTTCTAGGTGGAAAGACACATCGTCTGGCCAGCATGTTGACTATGATCAGAGGCCAGATATATTCAGGTTTGTGAAGTTTGCATTTATTTAGAATTTTCCTCATCTGGGTAAGAGTCCAATTTCTTAATGATAGGTAATGGGATGTAGGATTTAGTCTAATTTATCAACAAATATCACATGACCAGTATGCTGCAACTTTACGAAATTGAAAACAAGTCCCAATGTCTAATCCCAGAATAGTTTAATTTTTTTATTAACTTAAAATAATCTCCCTCCATGATTCCATCCCACATAAGTTTCTCACTTTGTTTTTCTGGATGTCCCACAATAAGTTTCTCATTCCATAAAAAGCAAAAACAACACTCTATATATTAATAAAAAAATACCCTTTTAAACAACCACCCTTTACTTTTTCACAACTTCCCATTATTTTATACAAAAGTTAACATGTGGTCCACCATATAATAGTAAAAAAATACACTTTCTTAAACAAACAACCAAAAGAAAGGGGAAAGTTAAACCGGGACGAAGGGAGCATTATTTTTTAATTGATGCTACTACCATAACAGAGGATGACAGACTGGATTTGTTTGACTCGCTGGTTCACAAATGAACATTAAATTTTGTTGGTCTTATCATGCAGACTTGAATGTTCATTTGATTATTGTCCATTCGAGTCTGAGATCATTAAAAATTAATCGAGTTTTTTGCACTTTTGATCCCACATAACATTTATTATTTTAGAATTGGTCCCATACGATTTTTTTCTTACACTTGTCGTCCCAAATGTTACACTTCTAGTCCCGAACATTGCACTTCTAGTCCCAAATGTTACAAAGTTTACATATTTGGTTCCAAACATTGACGACTCCATTAAATGCAAGGTTTGGAGCGCTAGTCCCATAAGATTTACTCTTATTTAATTGTGTTTAACCCATTAATATGTATTTTCAGATTTAGTCCCATTGAATTTTTAATTGCACAATAAAAAACTTCATAAATGTCAAAGAATTAAATTATTTTAATTATAAATTAAAATTTAAAATATATTAAACTTTAAATATCAATAAAAAACAGAAATCTGAAATAATCATAATAAATAACTAAAAAATTAGATGAATCTTCAAAATAATTAAATTAAGTAGTATTTAAATAAAATCATTTAAACCTAACTAAAATCTAAAAAAATTAAATAAATCAAGTAAAATAAAAAATTAAGTTTAATTTTTTTTAAAAAAAGTATATATATAAATACTACAAAATCTTCAAAAAAATATTAAATTTAAAAAAAATCTTAAAAAATAGGCCAAAGTTTAATAAAATCAAATTTTTTAAAAATCAATTAGACTTCATAAATAATTAAATTAAAAAATAATTATAATTTAATTATTATTTATCTTGATTTAAAATTGGAATTTTTTTAAATTAATTTCTTAGTTTTATATATTTTTTAAAGATTTAGTTGAATTTTTTTAACTATTTATTAAAGATTTAATTATTTGAAGATTTAGTTGATTTATTTTTAATAGTTTTTAGATTTTATTCAATATTTATATCCTATGAGAGGCAAAATTCAATATTTATATCCTATAGAACTTATTATGCAATAAAAAAAATAATGGGACTAAATTTGAAAATATAAATTAATGGGTTAAAACAATTAAGTAAGTAAATCTTATGGGACTAAAGCTGCAAACCTTGCATTTAGCGGAGCCGTCAATGTTTGAGACCAAATATGTAATTTTCTAACGTTTGGGACTACAAGTGCAAGAAAAAAATCGTATGAGACCAATAATGAAATGTATGGGACCAGTTCTAAAATAACACATGTCTTGTGGGACCAAAAGTGCAAAAAACTCAAAATTAAACTATATGCCACTTTCATTTGTTTATAGAGAGGACCTAATTATAAATGGGGGAGCTGTAATTTTTTCAGGAATCCAGCTTTCATTACCCATTTACCCTTATCTGTCATCCAGTGTTTGCTAGCAGCTTTTAATTATTTCAGCACATTGCGGACTTTAGATTCCTCGTCTAAAATAGTTGATTTTTTGTGGGCTAGATATTAATTTTTAGCTACTTTCTTTGTTTTTCAATGTAAACATGGTATTAGATGAGATAGTTAGGCAGATATAGCTAATAGATTTGGTAATACCTATTACCATTTTGGACACTCCTGGTTACTGTGAACTTATAATGGTCCATGCACAGAGGCACTATTCGGTATGCAAGTGTGCATGCACATTTGGGTCGTACAGGAAGTAGGAGAGATGATCTTGAGTCGCTAGCATACACACTAATATTTCTCATAAAGGGGAGGCTACCATGGCAAGGCTATCAGGTGAATTAGCATAATTTCTTTAGTAAGTTATGGTTCTTTCTTACCTCATTAAACTTAACTTGTGTTCTCCATTCCTTTCTTTGGGGGTGGTACAGGGCGACAACAAGAGTTTTCTAGTCTGTAAAAAAAAAATGTCCACTTCAGCAGAGTTGATGTGCTGCTTTTGCCCCACTCCCTTTAAGCAGTTTCTTGAGGCTGTTAGTAATATGAAGTTTGATGAGGAGCCTAATTATTCTAAGCTGATATCACTTTTTGAAAGCCTTATTGAACCTTGCTCGTCCCTGCGACCAATAAGAATTGACGGAGCTCTCAAGGTAACATATTAAGGGAAACAACATACTGGGATTAACTTTAGCTAGTAAAATGTATTCATGTGTTGCATTTTTTCATCTTTTATTTAATAGGTGGGTCAAAAGCGTGGAAGAATGCTCTTAAACCTGGAAGAAGAAGAGCAACCAAAGAAGAAAGTACGACTAGGTAGTCCTGCTACTCAGTGGATTTCAGTGTATAATGCACGAAAACCCATGAAACAGAGGTGAGTATGTATTCATAAATACACATTGTGGTATATGCAATTAAATGCACCTCATGTTAATCTCGAGCATCTGTTCATTCAGCTTTGTATCCATCTCTGGTCAGTTTGTCCATTTACTGCTCATTTGAAATTAGCAATGGAAGTTAATGTCAACTAAACTAAATCAACCCTATTCTGCTCACTTTCTTTGAAGTTGCACCAGCCAGTGAGAGTAGTCTTACACTTCTACATGTGGTTCAATATCTGTTGAAATTTTATTTTGTCTTCCTCGTATTTGAATGATTAAATGGAGGCATGTCTTACCTAAAATAATTTTTAAAAACCTTCTATTCTAGACTGTTCACAGGTTTTTTTTTAGCTGGAATAGCCTGTTTCCGGTTTCCCCAATTGTTGGCTTAATGTGAAAAACTGCAAGTCACTGGCTATTATCATGTATACCTAAAAGTTTGTGCAGATGTATACCTAAATTTTTAGTTGTATAAAATTTACAATGAAGGTAAACAGCCTCTGCGCATATATCTTCTAAAGTATTATTTCATGCATCTATTATATTTGTGGATAGGTATTGTCATGACTTCCCTACAATTTACTGGTATATTTTATTTCTCAGAGACGTAACAAATCTTAAAGAATTATAGATTTACATTGTTACCCTCTGTTGTATTCCTTCTCCCTAAATGGTAAATTTGTTGAGCCTTTTGTACAAAGCAAAACCAGCCACCTTGATATGATTTCTACAGTGACACAGAACCAAACAACATTGACCAAAATCTGGACATAAATGTTTCTCCCGAATTAATCCCTTCATTTTTTCAAAGCAACAAGTGGACACATTTTATTCTCCTCTACATGTTTTCCCATTATACAGCCCAAAAAGTTTTTTAAAGTACCAGAAATGTAACAAAAGATTTTGTTATAGTTGAATTATGGTTCCAGACTGGTCTGTCCACCTAAGAGGTCAGTTACAAGCGGAATGATGCAGATGCGGAAATGTAAAAGGCGGCAAAATTATAGAAATACAGATAAATCTATTTACTTCCAGGGATTAAAAAATTCTTTCTTGGATGTTTGACTTACATTACATTACAAGTGCCTTAAAACAGTACGACTGTTTTTATTCCTTGGTGTGGAGATATTGAGGCTTGACGAATGATGACATCAGAAAAATGAATAATTTTGGGAAAATCTTGTGGTTTAATCAAACCTATGAAGATCAAGTTTTCTTATATTTAGTTTATTTGGATAGAACGCTGCATGTGTGCACTTAAACCTTTTAATTATGAGTTTTCATTTGCTTGCATGTACATGTGGTAAGTATTTTTTTATTTAAAAAAAAATTATCATTTTCAAAGCATTGTTATTCTCCATGTGCTTGAGAATTCTGAATTATGGAAGTTTTAACCTCAGAAAATGTATGATCTGTTTTATTTTTGTTTCTATTGTCTTGTAGATACCACTATAATGTTGCAGACTCAAGGCTCCGTCAGCATGTGGAGAAGGGTAATGAGGATGGTTTATATATTAGCTGTGTGGCATCAGCAACAAACCTGTGGGCCTTGATCATGGATGCTGGAACAGGTTTCAATTCGCAGGTGTATGAACTTTCACCTGTCTTCCTTCATAAGGTTTGTTTACCTGACACTCATAATTCAAGAAATACATCCTTGTTCTTTTATTTATTCTTGTTGGTACTCCTCTGTTTCACCAAGTATCCTTTTGTTCTTGTTAGGATTGGATCATGGAACAATGGGAGAAGAATTATTACATCAGTTCTATAGCTGGTGCAACTAATGGAAGTTCCCTCGTTGTTATGTCTAAAGGTTGATTGTTTATTATTTTTATGTGTGGGCTCATCACCTTATAACTCAATACATTTTGTATGGTTGTTATGATGTTTTTTTACCAAGGATGGCATGATTGCTGTGATAGTTATGAAATTTGTTGCTTTTCTGTTAGGAACTCCTTACACCCAACAGTCGTATAAAGTTAGTGAATCATTTCCATTCAAGTGGATAAACAAAAAGTGGAAAGAAGGTTTCCATGTAACATCCATGACTACTGCTGGCAATCGCTGGGGTGTTGTAATGTCTCGAAATTCCGGATATTCTGAACAGGTAAAATTTGATTATTGTAGTAAACGTGTTTAGTTCTGTGTGGGTAGTAATGAAAGCCGGATTGGATTCATAGGTTGTAGAGCTTGATTTTCTTTATCCAAGTGAGGGAATACACCGCAGATGGGAAAATGGTTACAGAATAACCTCCATGGCTGCGACTGCTGATCAAGCCGCCTTTATACTGAGTACACCTAGACGTAAAATGACAGATGAGACTCAGGAGACCCTTCGCACATCTGCATTCCCAAGTACCCATGTAAAGGTACAAACTACTTGTCTCTTGCTTTATGGTGTTTTGACCGATGAATGGAATGGACGTACAAGTAGAATAATAGGAATGAAAACAACTTTTAAGGATTTTATAATATCTCAACAATGGGTGGGAGAGATCTTTAGATGTAGTTTTGGACATGCCTTGGTGTTTTCATTTTAATCTCTTCTTTTCAATTCTGAAATGTGCTGCCTTTTGACAATGGTTCTCATGCTTGCAGGAGAAGTGGTCCAAAAATCTTTACATTGCGTCAATATGTTATGGTCGTACTGTCTGCTGAAGCTTGCGTGTAAAATCTCAATTTCTATGAAAACTGAGATTATTCAACTCATTGGGAGTGTGTTTTACTTCGTCCCAAAACTCTATTCATGGGCACCTGTAAAATTCTCGTAATAGTTGTACCTGGAACAACTAAAGTTGCCAACACGTGCACGAGTAAAAATTGTGATCCTACTTGTACTTAATTTTATTATGTGTCATTTGCGATGTGATTTTGTTTAGATAGATCGATCTGCAACTTAAAACTCATTTTTTTCCCTGAAGAAATATCATCTAACTACCAATATATTATTGATAATTTTTTCCCAGAAGAAAAGATCATCCATACACTAGTACAAATAATTTAAGACCCATTTAGTTACCCGGAAACGAATTTTCATTTTTATCCATGATATTTAATAGATTAAATATAAAATTAAAAGTGACTCGTTATTATTCCCATTTAAAATTTATAAGAAGCAAGTTAATAGAGCTCAAAGTTACTAATCCTTCGTATGTCCTAATATATGTTATTTATTATTATTTTTTTTAAATTACTATTCACTTCTTTATTATTATTTTTAATATTTTTTACACTATTTTCATTACTTTTTCACTTTTCTCCATCAAATTAATTATATTTTTTACTTTTTCCATCACATCACTTATATTTTTTCACTTTTACCTTAATTCGTGTGCTCAAAAGATGCGAACTACACGTAGAAGGACAGAGTGAGTACTATCTAATACCTATACAAGTAGTAATTAAAATTAAACGGACGAGAAGTGCTTTAATAATCATCAATATAACAGGTGAACATATATGGCAATCAAAGTACTGATGGAATAGTTACTAGAGAAAAAACAACCCCCTCACTGATAAGATATAAAAAGCACATGATATTACTAATTCTAGCAGGCAGGTTGCCAATAAAAAGCCATCAGTCGCCATCACTGCTAGCTAATATGATCTTCCTCTGCCCCTGGATCCGCCGCCTCGGCCACCACCTCTAAATCCACCTCTTCCACCACCTCTTGGAGCACCTCTTCCACGGAATCCACCGCCTCTTCCACCACCTCTTCCTCCCCCACGTCCTCCCCCTCTACCAGCTTGTGTTTGTCCCCTGTAAAAGTAAAATAATTCAACATCAAGATTCAATTGGGACAACCATATTTCAGAGCACATTAACAGGAGATACGGGAGTTCTTGTTAAGAGCAACATTATTCCAAAACTCAATAAGCCGCTAACTAAAAGAAATGGAATAGGATGATTCAAACATCTAGCATGAGTCCAGTGCTTTACATACATTTATTAGCAAATAACAAAGCATAGGATTACACAATAGAACTGAGCAAAGCGAACAAACAGCATACTTTGGCTGAGGAAGAAATCTTGCGAGTGGCAAAAGCTTAGCAGGGTCAATGTAGAACTTATCACCCGCAGAATACGACGTTGCCACAATGCCCTCCATCATCTTAATCGAAAAATACTATATCACAACACAAGTCCTAGGTAAGAGAGAGAATAAATCAATTTATCAACAACCTGTAAATTAGGAAAGTGATACTCACAGATTCATTGATGGGACCAAAGATTTCGTCTACTTTACCGATCTGAGTCTTATTTTGAAGGTAAATTGGGGCATTGAAGTAAGGTATTTTCTCGTTTGTGAGCTTTGTCACTGCATCGCCCTCACAAGCATGAAGAAACGTCGAAATTTCTGCACGTAAATCGAACTTTATATTACGAAACAAAATATGCCTTTAAAAGTAAGTGTGTATAGAGAGTGACACGGACCAACAACTTCAGAAGGAGGGCCTTCGTCACGAGGACCGAAACGGCCTCCTCCTCCACCAAAACGGCCACCACCTCGAAAGCCGCGTCCGCCACCGTCCCGTCCGCCCCTAAATCCGCCGCGTCCCCTTGGAGGTCTCATGTTATTGCTTGCTGCTGCTGTAGTGGTGAGGATACAGATACAGTAGGGTTTAGGGTTTTATTAAGTAAACAATCAGCTTGCCAAGATTGGGCCATCTATTCTGCTGTTGGCCCAATTTCTTTAAAATCATGGGCTCACGCTGCATGCAGTACATCGAACCCATATTAGATGAGTACACATATAATTAAATTACTCGCTTCCTCCATTTTATAAAAAATTACATATAATTTTTATTTAAATATCTTAAATAAATTTACACATTAAAAAATTAATTTTTATGCACATTCATAAAACTATACAAATATTTACTCATATGTCAATACTTTTTAAAAACATTTTCTTACAAAATTTATTACCTTTTAGGATAAATAATCCTTTGGGACGAAAATAGTATCATTTTTATCCTACACACCCCCAGACACCCACTCCTTTTCTCTTTCTCCCCCCATAATGTGCTCCCCCTAACCCACATTTTTTTCTTCTTTTTCACACTTCCATCTCCTCCCTCTCTCCCAATTTCTTCCTTCTCTCACATCACGTGACTAGAGATGTGCATAATTCGACTACTTACTGATAATTAAACTAAAATTGAATTCAATATGACTGTCCTAATATTTGATTCGATTTTAATTAGCTTTTTATAGAATTTTGATTTCAATTTAACCAAAATATTTCGGTTAATTGGTATTCAAACTAAAATTAGTTATATATTTAATAAATATTAATATATATTAAATAATATTGGTAATAGATATAGATTCTATGTCTCTATATTTAGTGTCTTGTTCACGGTCTCTTGGACTCTCAACCTCTTATTTTCATCATAGACAAAATAATTAGATTTACCTTTTCTAAGAACTCTTACTCTGTCATTAATGATCTAAACGAATACTGGCCTTAGAAGAGACAATATATACATTACAAATTTTACCAGCTATTCTATCAACACATACTTAGTTGCCAAGAGCACAATATTGTGGTACGAATATTCATAAGTATGGGCCTAAGTCTATAAATAATAGGACGAGACCCAAACCCAATACTAGGGGTGGCAATTTCGTATACGACACGATAACACGACACAAAAACGATACGAAAATTGCGGATTAGTGTTTAAGTTTATCGTGTTCGTGTCCTTATCGTGTCGACCTGATAAGGACACGAATATTTCGTATCGTGTTCGTGTCGTGTCAACCTGTTAAACACGATAAAATTAACAGATGACACATTAACCCGTTAGCAACCTGCACGTTAATAAATTTTAAATACAAAATATTATATATTACTAATAAAATTGATAATAAAATATAAAATTTATTAATTTTCGTGTCCTTATAGTGTTCTTATAGTGTCGTTTCGTGTCTTTATTTATTTATTATTTTTTAAAAATTGATAAATAAACTTTCGTGTCATTATCGTGTCGTGTCGTGTTGACACGAAAATTTTCGTGTTCGTGTTCGTGTTTACCTATATCTTATCGTGTCGTGTTCGTGTTTCACCTTATTGTGTCGTGTCGTTATCGTGTCGACACGATAAACGACACGATTACACAATTTTGCCACCCCTACCCAATACAGCAGAGCTTCGAGCTGAGCACGAACAAGGCCACGTGAGCACGAGCAAGGTCCAGATCGGCAAGCACGAACAAGGCCACGTCTACAATCACAGACAATATCAAGACCTACAAATATGGGCAAGATCAAGATCTATGAGCGCGAGCAAGATCAACATCTACGAGCACGAGCATGCTCTAAATCAATAAATTGGGAGGAATTACAACTATCATGCATAATTTGTGGATTAGCGACCACGTGAAAGCTGTCATTTATAATGAGAAAATTTTCTATAATAAATTTGTAACTGTCTAATTGACTAACAAAAGCATAATAGGCGCACTTACTTGGTTTAGAATCATCTATAAATATAGTCTCATGTTCATCATCGTAAGGTGGACGAATTTCTGATATTCAAGAAAATTGCACACTTAAGTCTCAGTTCTTGCAATAAAAGTCTGGACAAATCTCTATGTTCTTTACGTTTTCAACATAACTATTCGATTATATAATAAATTTTTGTTATCCTGATTTCAGCCACATAAAAAATTAATCAGTAATAACACACAACGGTGATCAACTACTTATGACATAAAAAGATTAGCCACATCAATTTCAAAGTGCTCAACAAGATAGGAAGAAAATACTCCCTGATGATTGTGGATGATTTTTCTAGATACACTTGGATATTTTTCATATTTAAGAAGAATGAGATAATGACTAAGTTGTTGGTACTATTCAAGTGGATCCAGAATGAGTGTCCACGTCGTAGACTGTCTAAAGATTCTTTATCTTCAGACAGAAATCACAGAAAATTGGTTTCTGCTCAAGGTAGTGATAAAAAAATTCTTCAAATGGCCCCGAGTCGATCTTTTTCCCTATGGACACTTTTATAGCATCGAAAAAAGTGACGACATAAGCGTACTCAACTAATTTCTCCAGATCCTTATACGGGTCGCTCAGAGCCAAAGTCCCTGGGGCATAAAATTCTTTCAATTTAGAGTCTGCCTCGGCCAGTTTTAATGAGAGTCTTTACACGTCTTTCTTCGCCAACACCAAGGCCTTAGTCTCTTTCTCCTTCTCACAGGTAATGCGGGCTACTTCGGTAGTAGCATTCTGAGCCTCTACCTCTGCATTCTTTCTTGCATCAGCTTCAGACTGCAATTCGGTTTTATGACTTTGAATCTCATTTCTCGGCTACATCTCCATGAGCTCATCTTGAACATTGGTTGCATGCTCGCCTCTCTTTTCAGCTATTTTCTCGACCTCGGCAATGGAAAATAATCCCACTCCTCGACCAATTTGGCCTCTGTATCTTGGGCCCTACTCTCAGCCTCAGCCTCCTAGCATTATATGTTCTCTAGCTGGGCAAAACACCCTCAACCTCTAAGGCTTTACCCCTCCAGCCGATCGAGGCCCTGATAGCCAGAATGACCATCTTAAAAGCCACAGTAGAGCTATGAGCAAGTTGATCCTCGATTTTCAGAACTTCAAATCCCCACAAAGCAGAGATCTTGGTCAGTAACTTGTGAAAGCAATAAGTTAGAAATTTTTTCTAAGTGAAAATCCAAGCAACAAACAAGCAAAGTCCAAACACTTACTTCTCAATTCCGATCGAGACTCGGATGGATGGGGCCTTCTGGCCCTCTAGAGCAACCTTCTTCAGAGGTAGGGCATCATCCTCCCCCATGACTTTGACCTCGATCAGAGTTCTCTTACCGTGAACTCGATGATGTTAAATCATAATTTGTGAATAACTTTGTTTGTATTACTTGTGTGAATGAGAAATGAGTTCACTTGCTTTAAATGTAAAGTGAAGAGATACTACAAGCATTTAATCGGCTAACTAACTAATTGCCTAACAAGACTAACAAACTAACTACCTACAACTGTCATATAGCTGTAAACAATGTGGAGGAGGTAGTTGTTGCATTAACAGAAGCAAGATATGCATGGGTGTATGCATCCTTGCATGCAAGTGTAAAATCGAACTAATACTATAACATGCCTCTGTTGGCTATGAACCACCACTGAGAATCTAACTTGGAACAAGGAGTGCAAAAACATGAAGGTGACAATGGTTTAGTGAAGATGTCAGTGGGTTGGTCTTCGGAAGGGACAAAACGAAAATCAAGATAACCACCATGAACCTGTTCTCTGAGATAATACGCATCTATCTCTATATGTTTAGTCCTGGAATGGAAAGCTAGGCTGAAAGCAAGCATAACAATCCTTTGATTATCACACCAAAGAATGACATGTTAAAGTAGAGGAATATGCAGCTCCTAAAAAAGAGAGGTGATCTAAGTTAAGTCCGTAGTTAGTGGCAAGGGACCTGTACTTAGATTCAATGCTGCTGCGAGCAACAACGGATTGCTTCTTGGAGCACCAGAGAAGATATTTGATCCAAGCATAATGCAGTAACCCGTAGTACTCTTTCTATCATCAAGACATTTGGCAAAGTCTGCATCTGAAAAGGCTTGTAATTGAAAGATAGAAACATGAGTAAAAGATAAACAGATAAACCACAATGTAAAGTACCTCTCAAGTATCGTATATCTCTTTTACAAGCACTCTAATAAGTGGTTGTAGGTTGAGATAGGAACCGACTTAACTTATTCACACTAAAAGCAATATCAGGACTTGTTAAAATGAGATATTGAAGGGCTTCTACAATGCTTACAATGAAGTGAGGGGTATGTGAAGACAGGGCTGCCATTGAGGGAAAGCTTGATACTTGGGCAGACATGAGTAGGGCAAGGATTACACGAGGATATATTAGCTTTAGCAAAAAGTTCTTACACAATTTTGGACTGTGATAGAGTGAGATTCACTTATTAACAGCTCAAAAGTTTATCAGTTGGTGACTATCTTAAAAAGTCTTGGTACGGAAGTGTGAGCCCTAAATTTTACTCCCTTTAGTTTTCTAAAAAAAATTGTCTTGGTCTTTTCAAAATTATTTTTAAAGGGTCAGTACACCAATTCAGGTCGGGAAAGGTTGAGCCCTTTCTGAGAAAATTATGCTAAATGCAAATGATATGATAGTTAAAAATGTATAAAGCAATAAACAACACACAAGTAGTTAACATGGTTCAGAGACTCAAGTTTAGAGCTGTCAAAATAGACCCGACCAAATCCAATTTTAAGGATAAGACAGGTCTCAAAATTATATCCCAAAAAAACTGGGTCAATTTGGCACGACCCGATTTTTATTGGCCAGCCCGATAGTTTTTATAAATGTTTTCTATGTTCTTATGAGTTACAATACTTTTATTTTGATTTTTTTTGCGATTTTATATTCTTTTAAATACTTTTAAAATTTTAATAAAAAATATTATCTCAATTAATTAATTAATTTATACTATTAAAATAATGAATTGGATAAGACAGGTCTCAAAATTATATCCCAAAAAAACTGGGTCAATTTGGCACGGCCCGGTTTTTATGGGCCAGCACGATAGTTTTTATAAATGTTTTCTATGTTCTTAAGAGTTACAATACTTTTTTTTTTATTTTTTTTGCGATTTTATATTCTTTTAAATACTTTTAAATTTTTATTAAAAAATATTATCTCAATTAATTTATTTATTTATACTATTAAAATAATGAATTGGATAAAATTGACAACACTTTATTCAGGATCTTGATACTGTTATTTTATTTAATTAGAAGTTAATATGTTTATTAGTATGAATTAGAGGGGTGTTGAATTAGTTGTTAATTTTTTTTGAATTAGAGTTTATAAAGGATTGTTAAAAAATTATTGTTTAAATTTATTTTTGTGAATTTGAGTTTATTATATTTTTGAATTATTGTTGTTTAAATATTATATAGAAAATTGAGTTCTAATTTAATTATTGGCAAATAGAATAAAATTTTATGACTATTTGAGTAATATTTGTGTACAAAATTATCAATTAATAAAATAAATATAAAAATTAAATGCAATAATGATATATTAAAAAAAACCCGAGCCGATTTGGTCCGGTAGCCTATCTTGGGCAAGGACGAACTTGAAAATATGTGGCCCGAAGAGAAATGAATAGGCCTAGCCCGACTCGGCCCCAAAAAATACTGCGACCCGATTGGCCAGTACTAGAACGGCCTGTCAAGACCATCATTGTCTACATGCCAAAAGCCCGCGTCAATAGCCCTTATCTCTGGATGAGGACCTAAAAACTCTCTAGACAAAGTTCTTTTGGTAACTCTTATCATTGAAAAGATGTAAAAGATAAATTTAAAGTTTACCTTAGTCAAGATCATCGGGATGCGTTCTTTGTGAATGATCGCCATAAATTTATCACGAACAGCTCCAAACTCTCGAAAAAGTAAAAGGTCCGAGGAGATAAGTATTCACCTATTTATAGAAAGAAAATGTGTGTGTGTGGGGGGGATGCTAATGTGCAAATTCCACCCAATTGATAGGGGCATTTATGTAAAATTTAGGGTCAATTTATAATTCACCTAAAAGTCACGTCCTTTCGCTTTAACAAGTGTCTTTAGTGCATCAAATTGATTACAACAATTATGAATCATGTGCGTGATCCAATCGTGCACCATTTCCAAAAGTTATCATGAATTTGAAAAGACACATCATTTCATTTACTAACATGATTGGGACAACCAAAAGTTTCTGGATCAAAGCCATCGCAAGCGATGCTCACCTCAAAACACAATTCGCCTTAGTCTCCATCGAATAGGATCACTCCATCCAGCTTATGTGTCCTAATTTTAGAAGAAACTAACTGAGAGACAATTATTGTAACTAGAATAGTTACACTTCCACTGTCCCTAATATTTATTCCCACTTTTCATTTTCGTCCGTCCTCCAAATTTATTCTCATTCCCTTATAAGAAAATATTATTTTATTATCACACTCACAAACAATCATTTTATTTTCTAGTGAACCCCATAATTATTCCACAATATCCTTATTTTATCTCATTTTTTTAAAAATTCGTGCCCACACAAATGGAATAAATCTGGAGGACGGAGATTTATTCGACCTCGGGCCCAACATCCAGTTGCCAGCAATCAAACCATGGACATTGCCCCAACTTAGTGAAGCCGAGACCAAAGAAATTTGAATCTATGACCCCACCTTGAGATGCCAAAATCGGGGTCACTTGAAGACCGAGGCCCACAGCCTCGCCTTAAACTTGCGAGATCGAGACTAAACTTTTCCACAATAAAGAGAAGGATCCCAAAATCTAAACTAGCTCAAGCGATAAAGTCAAACAAGATCTTAGTAATTTAGAAAATGAGATCAATGTGTAGCTAAGATGGTACATGTAAATCATATTTGATTAGGGTAAAAATATTTTTTTAGAAAAATATTCAAAGAATATTCTACCTGAACTTCAACTATGAGCTTAAATCCAACATCAGGTACTTCATCCATACATGATAGTTAATATCCCAAAATTAGAGTATTTAGTACCCCAAATTATGACATTAAGTACCCGAATCCAGGCATTTAACGTCCAAATAGGACAAAATTCTAGATCATAGCTACTGTTAATGTATACATTATACATAAGGTCTTTAATTGCCATAATAAGGAACCGCAACTTTCAAGTCCTTATAACAAAATTTGACAAATATTATGGATAAACCTTCAAATCTAAGTATTACCACAAAATTTGTCAATTCTTGGTGTTCTTTATTTATTACATATTCTCCAAAACATTTAATAGCATTTAATCACCATTATCACCCAATCATACTAATTTTTTATATTATCCTAAATTTCAGTCACATAAATTCATCAATTATATGTATCGATTATCTAGGATCCAATAAATATATGTAATATTTTTATAATTTGATTTCAAATTTTATCATCATATAAAATTAATATATTATAAATATAATTTGATTAGAAAGACAAAAAAAGGATAAAAAAGTAAAAAATAATTGAAAGATGTGTACTGTCAACAGGTGAATATCATGTTTATGCTTTGGAAGCGCTATAAAGCAAATCCAATATCCCAAGTTTCCTTCTGCATTCAGTTGCTACTACAACTTTTTTTTTTAATTGTAAAACAATACGTAAAATATTTTTAACATATAATTAAAATCTAAATTTTTATAATAATTTTTTCTGCTTTATCATTTCATATGTCTTCTAACTTTACACTCACTAACTGCTTAATTAATAAATGAAACACAAAATATCCCAAAATATCCTAATTTTATAATATTTATATATATATATATTTTTAAATATGTCCAACAGGCATATTTTCAGTGGACGTAAGAAGTACATTTTACCTTTACCAAACACCCCCATCGAGCTTTACTGAATAATTTGGAGCTCAAAATTAACTGAAACTCAACTAAACTGGAGAAAATTTTAGACAAAAACTATTCAACTTAACCAATTCCAGATACCTTCTAAATAAATTTTGATATATATGGTACCCTTGTTGCAATCATCAAGGAGTTGCGTTTGCTGTAACTAAGAAAATACAAAAGAGAAAGCAAACATGGTAAGAATTGAAGCAGAATTGATATTTACACACAAGAACATTTACATGTATAACAGAATCTCAGAAGCAAATTTACGTTAGATCAACCTGTAGCTTGATTGACATATAGAGAAGAGTGAGAAGAGCGCCTTGCGGGATTGGAGCATACCTTGCAAGATTTGAACCAAACCACATCGCAACAACTACAAGAGCAACCACACTGCTGCTTCGTTTGCCAAAAACCCAACTTGCAAACAATAGGAGCATCGTAAGAAAAATGCCAGAACGTCCTCCCAATATCCAGGATATTATATACCCCAACTTATATCCTGCATCCAATTTTTGGTCAAACAAGGCCACAAGGCTACTAAACATCAGAGAGAGTCGGATGCCCACTGTCTGCATCAAAAACAGAGTGAGAAATGCTGATCTAAACACTTCCACGAAGGAGTCTCTCTCCTCATCTGGGCTTTCTTCATCACCTGCATCGTCATAGAATGAGAATTGCTGTTCGTGATTGTGATAATGTTGCCAATATTTCTCGCATTGCATTTTGTGCCTCAAGTAAGCCCATCTATTGAGCCTTAAGCCACCCCCATGTTCTGGGTTGATAGTCCATTTATCTCCCAATTGATGACGGAGATTCTTATCATATTCGTTTCTTGTTGTTTCATCAATCAGTATCTGTATCAAAAATAATTTGCCTTCAATTTCCAATTTTATCGTATGTGATACACAATGAATTTGAAGCTGATAGAAGACAGACTAGTGCTTCTAGTTTATAAATACTCGAATGCAAGTGAAATCAATTCAAAGGGAAAGTGTCTTTTACTTCATATGCAACTCGGATGCTCTTGAAATCCTCATCAGCTCCTTCTACCTTGTTAACATCAGGATGATACTGCAGTCACAAATCATTCAAGTAATAAGTCTAACCACCCTAAATGATAATCAGTCATATTTTAGGGCATAATAAAATCTGTATAACTATCACATATATGGTCTCCCGAATCGGTCGAAACAAATAACCAAAAAATAAATCGATAATTCATATTAGTCCAACATTAGAATGCATGACTGGAACAAAAAAAAAATTGGTGGGACGAAAAAGGAAAATAGGCCCGAGCCAGTATAATAGAACAGCCATGATATGAATTAGTTTCTTCATCGATTAAACACGTACCAAAATACCTTTAAGACGACCAACACGATCAACAACAACTTATATATTTTTTTCTAAATTAGATAAAATCCAACTCATTCAAAACATGCCAGCAACAAATTAGGATGATCAAGGAGCTAACAATTTCAATATTTTGATGATGATAATGGAGCTAACCAATTTGTTATGGAAATTGGGTATTTTGGTTTGGGGTATTAAAGATGATGTGGTGGACATGATACCTTGAGAGCGAGGAGACGGTAGGCCCTCTTAATGTCAGAGAATGAAGCGTTTTGTGGGACTCCCAGTACGTCGTAGTGATTATTGTGGCCGTTGACGGTGGCAGAAGCTGTGAATCGACGGCGACTCCGGGAGCTTGGCCTAGACCATGGGACAGTCAATTTGGAGCCACCACCGTCGAACGAGGTTGGTCCCAACACTAGGTACCCGTAAGCCTGCATCTCTCTCTCTCTCTCTCAAGAAGACAAAGGGGGAGTAATGGGTGAGTGCGTAGGACTGGAAGCAGTAGAAGGAAGGAAGTAGGTCTTTCCAAAGCACAACCTATTGTTTGTATATGGGCTTCATTGGGCTCGCTATGTTTGGCCGGCAGGTTGTATGCACGCACATTTGTTCATAGTACACACACTAAATTAATTTCACTTTTATTAGTATATAAAAAGACAAAATTACCCTTCATCGCTTTCAAAACTTGTAAAATATGCACCCACACGAATAAGAAAACCCTCGAAAGTTTTTGGCAAAGAAACTGTGTTAGCCGTCCTTGAAGCCACCCTCAAAAGTTGTGCTCTACCATCATTGAAGACCAAAGTCGTCGGCCTCCGAAGCAGCCTCCATCGAAGTCCACTGAAGCCGCCACATTGATTGAATCAGAGAAGATGAAAAACCCATGTTCCTCGCCGCTAGTCAAAGTTGCAGTCGCTCAAGCCGCTGGGAATTGGCACTGCAAAGCTCCGCCATAAGAGTCATGGCCAACCAAACTTCATGCCGTGCAATGGCGATTGACGAAGAAATTAGCAATTTTTTTATTCTGATTTTTTATTTCGACTGAAATCAATTGGAAGGAGCCATGGACAGAAATGCAAAGCCAAGACCCCTAGCACAACGAGAAGAAATTTCCGAAAAATAATAATACAAGTTTGAGATTTTGGGAATTATGATTCACATCATAAATCATTGTTTGCTCCTTCCCTGAGCTTTTGGATTTTGGGAACTCAACACAGTTTCTCAACCAAGGTAAACAATTCACTGAAAATGGAAGGAAAAATTACTGTGCATTCGTAGTTGCAGAAATTCAGAAGAAATTTTGTTTCAGATTTGAGTTTGCTTTGATTTTAATTGTGAAATTCGAGCAAGGAGGTTTCATATGATTTTTAGGAATTTTGGTTCTGTTTGATAGTTCATGATTTCGAGCAGTAGGAATTTTATCTCAAAAATTTTGATGAATTTTGACGTGGGTGCATAATTAGGTTTTTCAAGTTATAAGGGCATATTAGTTATTTAATTTATTATTATATATAATTATATCATTAAGTGTGTGTACTCTACATGGTCGTGGGTGCATTTAACTCGGGCCTTTCTATAATCACATCAATATTCAACTTTTTAAGTGGCCCGGCCCGGCCCTGCACTGCACCGCACCGCACCCAACAAACACAAACACCCATCTTATCTTTTCGTAAACAACTTACGAATCTGCAACAATATTTAAATTTTTTACAAAGAAATAGAACTTATTATGGCATGGGAATAGAAATGTGGCGATACAAAGAGAAGAATGGGGTTAGGGGAGGAAGAAAAGATAGAAGAGGAGAGGGAGGGATGGTGTTGTTTTTGTACGTGTGTAATTGAGAGAAAGAGTGGGTGGGGAGGTGAATGGGGGCGCACGGCCGAAGAATGTAGAGATAGAGGAGCATGTGTAAGGACTAGCAGTGTTCATAAATTCGAAAAAATTAAAAAAAATCAAATCGAATCTGTGAAATTTGATCTGTTCGGTTTGATTTTAAAATTTTTGGTTCGGTTTTGGTTCTAAAATTTAAAAATTTTGGTCTATCGGTTCGGTTCAATTCTGGATCATCAAAAGCGATTAGGTCGAAGAAACTGAATAGACCGAATTTTAATTAAAAAAAACTTAATATTTTTATAATATATATAATATATTATAAAAGTAAAATGTAAGACCTAATATTTTGTAAAACCTTGAATTACGATGAATTTTATTAAACTAAGGTTGTGAACATAATTGTATTTATTTGTTTGAATATTAATTAAATTTAAATTGTATTTATTTAAACATTGATCAAATATGTATTGTACTCCTATAATAATGGTATTAAACTAAATTTAATGATAATATGATGTATAATATATACCCGAACCAACCGAAATAACCGAATGACCACCCCTAAGCATGTGCACACAATGTGAGAGGAGGAAAAGAATTTTTTTTTTCTATAAAAGAGTAATTTTTTTTTAAAGTCAATAGTGGGTGTACTAGTTTTACTGTTTGTGTACTATGTGCGTGTTTGCAAACTCAACATAAAAAATAAAAGTGCTTTTATTTTGAAAAAAATCACTTAAAATATGTTTTCAACAACTATTTTAAGTGTTTATTTTTACTTTTGGCCAAACAACAATTATTAGCTTCTGAGCTTTAGAGCTCTTCTGTCCAGCTGGGACCTTTTCTGTCCCTCTACTCTTTTGCCCTTCTGATCCAGATGCAGGCTCAGCTGGCCCTTTACCCTTTTGAGGATCCCTAATTAATCCACTGTCACATTTCTTCTTCTTTTGTGGTTTGGGTTTGGGATAACCAAGACCCCTTTTATCATTCACAGTTTGTGAGGACTCAGCTATTTCAGACACGACATTCTTTGCCTTAGTCAGCTGATCCACTTTCAGCTGAAGCTGTTGTGAATTTTTTATAATCAGTTCATTCTGCTTGAAGAGTTCATCGAACTTAGCTGTCAGCAGATTATGTTCTTCACTCAAGACAGTGTTCTCAGAAAGTAGCTTTTCTATCAGCTTCTCCTGTTCCTCACATTTTGCTATTAAGTCAGCAGACTTGTTAGCTTGTGAATCATAGGATATCACTGGTAGTCTAGCATTTTCTAGATCTTGTCTCAAGCTTAAAACTTCAGCTTTCAGATTTGAGTTCTCCTCTTCCAGCTTAGAACAAACTTTTAAGGAGGATTGGAGATCAGACAACAACTTGTGTATATCTGACTCCATAGAATAGGTAGAGGAGCAAGATGAGCTAACAGAGGGGGTAGGAGAATTTACCTCTTCTACCTTAGCCATGAGGCAGATGTCATCCTCTGATTCAAAATCAGATGAGGATGAGGATGAGCTGATATCCTGCTTCTCCTCCTCTGCCAGCAGAGCTCTCTTATCAGCGAACTTGCGATCTCTCTTGATCCTCTTCTCTTCTCTCTCTCTAGGGGTAAGCTGAGGACAATCATAGCTGAGATGTCCTGGCTTGTTGCAAGTGAAACAAACACCATCTCCTCCTCTTCTGGGACTTGGTTCCCTCCTTCTCTCTGGAGACTTGTATCTGGTCTCCTGTTCATCTGATGGTCTTCTGGCATCAGATGACTTCTGGTATCTTCTGGAAGAATCACTCTTATTCTTCTTCCAATGGGATCTATACTTCTGGAACTTATTTGACATCTTGTCAAACTAATTGGTCAATAAAACAAGTTGCTCCTTTAAGCTCATGTCCTCTGGAGTAGAGGACTTTTCTTGACTATCAGCTGCAACAGAGAAAGCGACATTCTTTGTGGCTGATGAAGTTGGAGTCTCATCTTCTTGGTCTTCTTCTTGGATATCGAACTCATGTGCCTTCAGATGAGATAGCAGTGTATGATGACTCATCTCAGATAGATTCTTTGTCTCTTTAATTACTGTCACCTTCACTCTCCATCTTGGAGTAAGAGATCTCAAAATTTTGTTATTAATATCTTTCTCCGAGTAATCCTTTCCTAAAGAGCTTGCCTTATTCAGTATGTTTGTCAGCCTCATATCTAGCTGATCAATGGTTTCATCAGCTTTCATTTTAAATGTGTCAAAGGTATGTAGAACGGCTTGAAGCTTGTTCTCTTTGATTTGATATGTCCCTTCACACATCAGGGAGAGTTTTTCCCACATCTCCTTAGCAGTTTTGCACGTCTTGATTTTCTCTATATACTCTTTGGAGAGAGTCTCAATGATTTCTGTTCTAGCCACTTGATCTAGGTTGAAGAGTTTCCTTTCAGCATCGTTTAGTTCACTCTTCTTCTATTCTGTCTTCCTTCTTTCACTGATTTCAGCTTCTGGAGTTTTGCCATCACTTACTCCTTCCCAGAAGAACTTGATTGGCCCTTCCTCAAGAACATCTAGCATCCGATCATGAATGGCTCCAAGGTGATTCTCCATTCTGAATTTCCAGTAATCATAATCCTCTATGGAGAATTCAGGCAACTTCCTTGTCTTGGATCCACTCTTTTTGTAGGAAGACATATCTGCAAGTGATTAGATAAAAAACACACAAAATTTTCTAAAAACAGATTTTCAGGGATCTGTCCAGGTGACCACCAAAAGCTTTCTCAGGCTGTGGTCTTTTGGACACACAGCTCTGATACCACTTGTTGGTCCCAAAGGCAGGTTTTAGAGAAGAATACCTTTGAACAAGTCTAGAAGGGGGGGTTGAATAGACTTGTAAGGATTCAAAAACTTTTTTCAAATTATTTGGATTATTCAGAAAACCAGCAGACTACTTGAGGTAGTCTGAATTTGAAAGTAGTGCACTGTGAATAGTGCGGAAACGTTTTTAATGAAAATCAGTTTTAGGTGATGTGCACAAATTAAGAGCAGAAATAAATAAGACGAGACACAGGGAATTTATAGTGGTTCGAACCAACTGTCCTACATCCACTCTCCTCAATCCAACTTGGACTTGAGGGGCTCTCCACTAACTCACTTACTTACTCACTTACACAGTTCGAGAGTACTACTCTCTTACAAATTGTCAATGCTACAATTGCAATTGACTTCTCACAGCTTCTACAAAGCTTTTACAAAGAATAAGTATATATGGTGTTTTTGAGTGCAAGTGATAATATCTGACAGAGTTTTCGCTAGCTTAATATGCGTGTAAAATCCGATACTGAAATTATCAATGTTACTCTAATTTATAGGGTCAAATAACTAGCCGTTGGGATGGACTAGAAATCTGAGATCCTATAATTTCATATTCAATCAATCATTGTGATTGATTGAATCTCCATCTTGATTCCCGTCAATCTTCGCGATCTTCAATCAATCAAGTTTGTCCCCTTGATTGATTGATCTTCTATTCTGGGAATCTTCCTTCTATGTCGCAAGTCAACCCTTAAAACTGATTCCGAAGAATCTGGGCAGAGCACAAGACCTCAGCTGATCTGTCTCCTCAGCTGGTGTACCAATCTGCTGATACTTGGACCTCAGCTGATGTGCAAGTCTATTGGTGTGCACCTCAGCTGGTCTTCTTGACTATGTCTGAATACGTCTTTTATCAATGATCCTTATCTTGTCTGCGACGTGCTCTCAGCTGATCAACTAATCTTCTGATATCAGCTGATCTGCTCTTCTGATATCAGCTGATGTTAACTTCTCTGATGATCTGCTTTCAATACTCCAGTATCAGCTGCTTAAATCTTCTGTCCTCTAAAACCGGCTAAGTCCTCAAGGTCTCGGCTGGTCTTCTCTTCTATGATAGCTTCAGATCTTCTAGGCAGCAAGGTAGATTCCCCCTCACTCGAACCTATCTAATCTTAACTACTCATCAGCTGACTAACATGTTCAGCTGGTCCTATTACAAGCTGATTGTTTATTATATCATCAAAACATCTAACACAAATATCCTAACAGCAACTGTGTCGAATTAACCCCTTCTCTAACATTTCATGAACCTGTCGCTCAATCTCATCCTTCTGAAAGCGTGCGTAATGATATGGATGCACGTTGATTGGCTGACTCTCATCTTTCAACGGGATGAAATGGTCGAATGACCGTTTGGGCGGTAACTCCTTGGGCTCCTCCATTACTGCCTTATAGTCCTGTAGCACCCTTGCGATCTCTTGATGCCATTCTGTCTCTATGTTTATTTCTCCTTCATCCATCCTGACAACCTTGATAGCATAGCATTGGTCTCCCCTCCGTCTCATACGTTCAATGCTGCTTAGACCCACTTCCATGGGTTGTTCTTCCACTCTTGAGGTTAATGTCACCTCACCGTCTCCCCATTTAAATCGCATCTGCCCCTTGCTGTAGTCGGATACTATTTGCCCCAAACTGGCTAACCATTGTATGCTCAATACCACGTCTGGCCCGACCAATGGAAGAGCATAAAGGTCTGCCGTAATAATCACCCCTTGGATTGGCACACCCCGATACAGCTGATCACACATTAGCCTTTCCCCGCTTGCGCCCCGTACCTGGAACGAATCTACTGGTTCGGCTTGCAAATTCATCTTCTTTGCTAAGTTTTGATTAATAAAATTATGCGTCGACCCATTGTCGATGAGGATAATAACTCTGCGCTTTTTAACCCATGCCGCAAGCTTCATGGTTCTAGGTCCTCGCGTGCCTGATATAGCGTGCACTGAGATCTCTACTTCTTCGGACCCATCTTGCTGTTCCTCTCCTTCCTCACTGTTAATTTCTTCTTCCAGCGGTTCAATAAGAAACATTTGTTTCGTCTTACATCGGTGTCCGGGTACAAATTTCTCATCGCAATTAAAGCATAGGCCCTTTTCTCTTCTTTTCTGCATTTCTTCCCACGATAGTCTCCTAACCCCGGGGTCTATTGGCTTGCCAAAACCCCCTTTACTACCACTGATATGGGTACTTGTGCTGCTACCCATTCCCCCTTTCACTTCGTCATTCACTGGCATAAACCTCCTGGTTTTGGGTCGAGAGCTCTTCTTAATTAATTGTAGGTGCTCGTCTCTTATTCTCGCAATCTCAATTGTCTCCAGGTATGTCTTAGGTCGATGTACGCGAATCTCTGCAGCTAGTTCTGGTTTCATTCCCCCGATGAACGCCCCCACTAATGCCTTCTTCGGCCAGTCTTGTACTCGACTCACCAATTTCTCGAATTCCCTCTGATATTCACGTAGGCTCCCTGTCTGTTTGATGTGCGCCAAAGCCTCATCGTAATCGGTGTATTCGGATGGACCAAAGCGTGCTAACAACTCCTTTGTGAAATCCTTCCAACGAATTAACCTTCCCTTTTTGCGATACACCCTACTAATCCACTGCCACCACATGTTGGCCTCTCCCTCTAGATAATAAGCCGCGTACTGCACTCTTTCTTCCCTATCGATCTCGTTTAGTGCAAAGTATTGATCCATCCGACTGATCCACGATATCGGATCCGATCCATTAAACGTTCGGCATGTGATCTTTGGCCGAAATCTTCTTCTATCATCCTTCCGATTCCGTTCCCCATCTAGGTTGTTTTGATGTGTCGGGTTAATTTCATCCTCTTCCGTTTCGGTTTCCTAGATATCCGACGATGCAGATGTTTAATCCGTTCGCTTCGTTGTGTGACGTTTCACCAATTTCTCCATCTGCCGTCCTAATTGACCGATGGATTGAACTAGGGTTTCAATTTTCCCCTCCATGCTAGCGACGCTGTTCTCTATAGCGTCGGCCCGCGTTTCCAACAATTCAATCCGATCACGGTGCGTTCCCGCCATGGCCGTGAATCCTCTCAATGAAAGCACCAATGATGGGTTCCTAAAATCTGTTATCCGCTCGAGACCTTGGCTCAGGCCAATGAGTCGTCGAGTTTTGCAAGAATTTGCACGAAAATATCAAATATCAATATTCCATGATTCAACTCTAATACAATCTAGAATAAATAGACCCTGAAGATACGAATCTCTGGGTATGTATCCAACTAATCCCTAAATCTTGAAAACAACCAAATAATCTCAACTAAACAAATATCTAAGCAATCAAACATAAATTAAAGGACCAAATATAAAACTGCAAAGATCTTGCAAGATCTTGCGAGACTTTCAGGGTTGCTGGTAATCACGTGCTCCCAGCTTCCTCTCTTCCGTCGTTTGGGCCCGGGCCTCGATCCTTTGTGTGGGCCGCTTTGATCTTGGCTCGTCTAACATTCTCTCGCTCTTTCAATTTTAACCTTTGTTGGCAAAATACGTCTACATTTATCAATTCCCAGATTCTCCCATCTCTTTCTTAAACAGACTCCATTCCTTACCACCATTACTAGATCACAGGTAATTCTCATTTAACTTGTGCTTTTCTGATATGGATTCTACATCTTATTTTGTTTTCCTTGTTCTCATATCTTATCTGGGCTTCGCCGGATGTGGCTTTTTTTTTTTTTCTGGCATACGAAAAGTCATGACGGATTGAAAACTACTTATATAGGTTTTTTTTTATAAAAAAAAAATATGTTTTTTCCCTTTATATATGTAAAAATTATTCCACTCATAGCTTGTTTCGGATCTTGGTTTTCGTTTGCTCTACATGTTTGTTCTTAATTTTTGGTGAAAAAAGTCGACGAAGGATACACAACAACTTTAAGAATAAATTATTTGCTCTCAAGTGTCAATATGATGAGAAAATCCAGAATGATGCTTAAAATTAGGATCTTGTTTAATAGCTTCCTCAATATTCTGTTATAAGAATTTGATTGCCTGTATACCTATACCTATACCTAACAGGTTAAAGAAGAAGTTTTCCTAATGTCTAGTGTGCGCAATTCAACAAACATTTTCTGGCATGAATGCCCTGTAGGGAGGTTTGACCGTCAGAAGCTGCTCAATCAACATGGGTGTATTGTATGGATTACTGGATTAAGTGGATCAGGTGAATGTTGGACATATATTTCGTATCAGATAAAATATTAATCCTAGATGTTGTCATAATCCCTATGGTTGACCCCACATACTGGGATAAGGATTAGTTTTTGTTATTTTGTACTTCATCTTACTGACATAATTTTGCCCTTCATCTGATCCTCGTCACCTCTTGGAACATCTTGACCCGATCCTTTTGTGTTAACATGGATGCATTGAACTGATTGAGTTTCCTGGAAAACTTAACAAGTTTTATATAACTGTTTTACTGGGGAATGCTGATACATTGGAATATTGATAAGATCTAACTGCATGACCTTTAAATAGATTTAGAATTTTGATCCATTTCTGCAGGGAAAAGCACTCTAGCAGGCTCACTGGGTAGAACATTGCACTCTCGGGGTAAACTTTCATACGTTCTCGACGGAGACAACCTTAGACATGGTCTGAATAAGAATCTAGGTTTCACACCAGAAGATAGGACTGAAAATATACGCAGGGTTGGTAAGTATACAGTTGCTTGATGTAGGAAAGTATCTCTCTTTTGTTTCTCTTTTGCTTACCAATTCATCTCATCTTTGTTCTAGTTTCACATTATGAATCCAAAAATGTGAATCTGTTTATACTTTTGCTCTGCTATGCATTGACATTTCACATTTGATTTTTCTTCCTTTTTTTTGGGGGTGGGGATTGGGTGGGGGATAGTTACTCATATTGTAAAAAACCATTGCCCCTAGAAATTTAATTCCTTAATTCGGTGTGTTTAGATGTAGACATACTTATAAAGATCTACATTTGTATTTTTCAAGTGCATGCTCGTTTATGTAGACTATGCTCTGCTTACCCTTACTTGAGGGCAACTAGTACAAAATCTTGTGCAATAATGCAAATTTAATGATATTTATTTCTTTCCTGGTGCGGAACATGAGCTTAAAATTGTTTGATGGTCTGTCAAGCAAATTACTCCGTTGCTCGCGTGAAGATGATCATTTGATTTGAAATATTCTGAGACTTCACAATCATATAATTAGGATTATCACGTGACCATAGTCAATGTGTGTTGGTCCCAAAAATAAACAAACAAAACTAAGAAAACTTGGTGTCTTCTTGAGTGTGCAGAGTGTAAGTGTGCGGAAGCGTTTTTATATTAAATCCTTGTTTATGAATTTTTTTTGATTAGTGCAGCAAGTAATACAGATAAATAAGTAAAGCAAAATAAAACGAGACAAACAATTTATAGTGGTTCGGATCAATTTGTTCCACATTCACTCTCCTCTACCCAACTTGGTTAGAGGGACTATCGATTCATTTATTGACTTTCTCTCTTTTATTCTAACAATTGGGAACACTAAACTTTCTTACAATCTTTCTCTACACCTTTCTTACAAAGATAGAAGATGTTGATGAATGATTTCAACTAACAAACTTCTATTATGTTTGGAATATACATATGTGTTCTATATAAAAATGGTTGTGCAGGATTTGACTTTATGTTCGCGTGTTTTCTCTCTTCTATATTCTCTTCCATGTCTTGAACTGATCCATGCACTCCTATTTATAGGGCTCGAAGAACTAGTCGTTGGAATTCACTAGAGTTTGAATTTTCTATAAATCTGGAATCATTGATTCTTTGACTGGATTGGATTGCCTCCTTCCTTCTTGAGTTTGATTAGCTTCTTTAATTTATTCCAATCTTCAGCCAACATTTCCAAGATTTCTACACTGGATAAGCTTTCTAAGATAGACTTCCTCAAGTCTTTTGATTGATCTGGGAGCATCAGCAGACTTTTGGTCTCCTCACATGAGTCTTCTGATTCGTGCTTCTCAGTTGACCTGATATAGTCTTTTGATATGCTGGAACTTGGTCAAATGATTTCAGATCTGAAGTGTACTTCTCTTTCATGCTTGTATTGGTGCTGAACAACTCTTTTGGGATGTGTTCTTCTGAATTCTGATGCAGGTTTCAGCAGATCTTCTGATTATGTCTTCTGACTCGGTTCATCTGCTTCTCCAAAGGTTGAAAATATCGGTATCGATGGAAATATTGAGGTCTTAAATTTGTGGAAACATCGATGAATATATTGATATCGGTAAATTTAAAACTTATAAAAAATTTAAAAGCAAACATTTAATTCATAAATTTAACAAAAGAATTTGAATAAATTTTATAGTTGTAACAAATTTATATATATATACACTATTTTTTCGAGTTATTTCGAAATTCATCATTATTTTTCCGATATCTTTCGATTTTTTCTCGATATCTAACGATATTTGGTTTAATTTGTGAAAAAAATAAGCGATATCGATATTACAGGCCGATATTTTCCCGATATATCCATTTTTCATTGTCACCGATATCGATAGAGTTGAAACGATATTTTTAAAATATCTTGATTCAGAAGTCTTTTTATCCTGACCTCAACTGATTTCAGCTAATCTCCTCATTTGGACCTCAACTTCTCTTCTGGACAAACCTCAGTTGGTCATCAGCTGATTTCCCAGTGTCAACTGATCTTGCAGCAAGGTTTTCACATCATCAAAACAATCTCCAGACAATTTCCCTCTTTGTGATGATGTTAAAACCTATCTTTATCCAAATCAGATTAGGTTGAAGTCATCTGATTTCTTCATTGTCATAACTTTGGCAACCAAGGATAATCGTCGTTAGAAAACTAAACTAGCATAACTTTCTGCACCAGACTCAGAATTGCTATTATAACACGTTTCTGGAAGCAAAACGATGATTCTGATTGAATTCGCGCGATGACATAAGGTGTTCTGGATCAAAACTCCATTGTTTGGAAGCTCTTATGGTAGATTTTTTCTTGAATGTTATCAAAAATCATCTGAAGTTGTTTATGGGTCCTCTTCTGAATAGCAGATTGTATAACACTTCTTTGGAAGTCTTCTACAATGCAAGAGTCATCTGTGTTGATCAGTTTCTCTATTCAAGAAATTGTTATGTGACTAACACTAGTACCCAATCAACATTTTGTTGGAATAAACCTCTTATGGAAGATTTTAAGATAAAAAAGAGATATGAAATAAACTTCATCATTCCATTTCTCAACGAACGCGATTTCGAACTTCATCTCTCCATTTCTCAAGGTAATCCCTGTAGTTATCTCTTTTTTTTATTCTTTACCCTAGAATTTTAGATTTGTCTCTTGAATTCTGATTTATTTCCGGGGTCTTTTTTTCTTCTTGCCGTATTCTGGGGCTTCGCCGGAATTGGCCTTGTTACCGTTGACTTTCCAATGTGTATAGGAGGAAAAGTTAAATTTAGGGCTCCAACTTGTAATCATGTCTTCCTCTTCTTTAAGTCGAACCATTTCTAACCGGAATCCGGGAAAGAAGCCAATGGTATGAAGTGGCCCTATTGCCGGTCTCTCATTGGCGCATCTCGAAGAATCGGATCCTGAAGCGGCCTCCGTTGCCCTTTCCGTAGAGGAAGAAGAAGCCCAACCATCGGGGGAGCAAGACATCGAGCAGCCTGTTGCTCACCCAGATGGGGGTGATAACGCCCCTATCGAAATTGAGTCTTCCAGCGAGGATGAGGAGGTTACCTCATAGTACCTCGAATCAATCAATTTCCTGAGACCACACATGACTGAGAACAATATCCCAGAGGGCGTCGAGCAAGAGTTTGACTGGGATAGGTACTTCGCCCATTATGCGAGCAGCTTCCCTACTCCTGCTCGCCATTATAGAGATGTGAACGAGTCCACGGATTATAAGGCGAGCACGATTCGGAGTGTCATCTCCGAGGACTTCTTGGACTACATATGGAGGGACTACAAGATCCCTCATGATACCACCATGTACGCGCCTTGAACAAACGAGAAGGCTGGTCGCTCCCCTGCGGACTGATTGCGATCAACATGGATACCTCATACCAACTTGGACCAGATCGCCACTCTGGAGCGATCAAACAAAATGTTTGTCAATACGGCCATCAAAGCTGGCAAGCATCACAAAGAGACGGAGAAGAAGGCTTCAGATTACGAGGTCAAGGCTAAGGCCACACTGGAGGGAGAGAAAGTTGATCTCTAAGGTTTGGAGAAAGCCAAAGAGGAGGTTGCTCGCCTCAGGCAAGAACTGGCCCAGGTACGGGCACAAGCGGATGAGGTGTGAGCAGCTAAAGAGACGACTGCTGAACTTCAGGAAGAACTACAAGCTTCTCACGACCAGCTCGCCAAATTCCAGCAGAAGCACACTGAGTGCTCATCGTCGACACCGTTGCCGAGATCCGCGGAGAGTCTGCTGACTTTGGCTTTATTTGTGCATTTGCAGAGAACCTCCGCGCGTACAAGTAAGCTGTAGATCGCAATGAGGACATTTGGGAGTCCTTGAAGAAGGAGTTTGTTGAATTTGTAACTTCAAGGCCTCCCAAAGATGGCACGGTGGCTGATGTAAGAGACTTGGCCGAGTTCGGGGTGGACTTGGGTATCTTTTCACCAGAGTGAAGATCATTGGGGGTTCTACTCTCCCTTATTGAGAACCTGCCCACACTCTCTCCACCAACGGGCGAACAACCTGCCCCTCCTCCTGGTGGCGAGCAGACCTTTGCCAATGATCCTGCAATTGGTGGCGAGCAGCTTTCACTTAATGGTTTGTTTCTTTTGTTACTTTTTATTTCCATTGTAAGGCTTTACGCCTTCTCGCCTGCATTGGTGCCCATCTTGTACTTGTTTTTATTGAAATCTATGAAGTGTGTTTTCCTTTACATGATTGTGCATTTACTTTTCTTGTGTTATTATTTTAAGTATAAGTTTCTCAATCTTGTGGTGTATACTTGGCTCGTCTTATTGTTAATGTTTTGACCGCGTGTTTACACTTTTTTTTAAGGGATTTTGTTTGCGAGGAACAATTCCTTTGGATAATTTTTTGGGCTTACTGGTGGTGGGAGTATCCTTTTTAAAGTATCACTTTCCCAGCCTTGCCTTCTTATTGAATTGTTCGCCTCGAGCTTAACAACAATTGTCCTATAACTTGCATTTAGAAAACTTACATACTGGTAAAAACCTTCTTAATCATAAAATTAATCACAACTTTATGAGGCATCTCAGCTCGCCCCAATCAGGGTGCTCGCTCTTATTTTATCTGTCCAAACTCTTTTATGTTGCTCGCCATACATATATTTTGGGCGAGCAGGAAACGCTTAGAAAATTCTATTGATAGAACTTCTTGAGATGGACAACACTCCATGTGTAAGATGAACGGTTTCCTTGCATATCCTCCAAGTCGTTGGTACCATTGGGCCAGCTGCTTTTTACCTTGAAGGGTCCCTCCCAATTTGGCCCAAATACTGTAGGAGGGGTAACTAGCAGCTTACTTGTGAATTGTAATATTTTTGTTCTCTACTTCTATGCAACATTCTTCAATTCTGAAGATGTTCGCACTTCTTCTAATAGATCTCTTTCAACTGTCATCGCTTCATCATTTAATCCCTCATCGTAATTGATGATCCTCCGGGTTTGATTCTGAACTTCTATCTGGATAATTGCTTCCACCCCAAAGGCTAGTGTGAATGGAGTTTCTCCCGTACTGGTCCTGTGGGATGTTCTGTATGACCACATGACTTCTGGTAATCCTTCTGCACAACTGACTTTTTTATCTGTGAGTCTGACCTTCAGTGTGTGCTTCAAAATTTTATTACTGTCTCGACTTGTCTTTTTAATTGAGGATGGTATGGAGTGGAATAGTATTTCTTTTATGTTCAATGACATACAGAAATCCCTCAGCTCTCGAATGCCTGTGCTGAATGTTCTAGGTGGTCCTCTTTCTTTGTGCTCTTCACGACTATGTCATCGACATAGACCTCCATGGTATGTCCTATGTGTTGATCGAACATTTTGTTGACCAATTTTTGGTAAGTGGCACCTGCGTTGATTAGACCGAACGACATCCACGTCCAGCAATACATATTCTTATTGGTGTAGAATGTTGTGTGTTTTTGGTCATCTGGGTGCATGGCTATCTGATGGTATCCTGCAAAGGTATCCATGAAGGTCATTAACTCATGTCCTGCTGTGTTATCCACCAGTTAGTCGATGTGTGGGAGTGAGAAGTTGTCTTTAGGACATGCTGCATTCAAGTCCGAGAAGTCAATATATAGTTGCTATGAACCATTGTGTTTGCGAACCAACAAGGGGTTTGCTAACCATTGTGGACATAGGGCCTCCTAGAGGTGTTCAAACGGTTCCGAACCGCCGGTTCCGGTTCAGCAAAATTTTGAACCGTAATCGAACCGGCGGTTCCAAGGTTCGGGTTCCGGTTCGGAACCGGCGGTTTACCGGTTTTTCGGTTTTTTTTTTTTTTAAATATATGAGAAATATGATTATTGATCTATAATTTAAAATAAAATAGTTGCATATCTTTTGATTAAATTTAAAATTTACAAACTTACAAAATATAAAATTTACATAATAACACAATTATATAAGTACAAATTGAATTGAAATTAAATTTTATTAATAAAATTTGTGCACTTACATTATAATTTCTAAATTACAATTAACAAGTAACAACTAACAATTATAGTAATAACACTATATAGTCTATACTCAGTTACTAACACTACAATTTGCAAAATTACAATTTTACAAGTTAAAAATTACAAACTAATTAGAAAATTATAAATTACATAAATTACATAAAGAGAAGACTACAAATTACTAACTAGTAACTAGTACTAGTAGCAATTTAAGAAAAAATATAAATAATGATAATAATACTACTATATTGAGTTGAGACTTGAGAGCTTGAGAATTGAGAGATTGAGAGAATTGGTGTGGGAAAAAAATAGTTGATCAACTCCCCTATTTATAGGCAAAATAAAATAAAAAATAAAAAAAAACCGAAAACCGCCGGTTAACCGCCGGTTCGGCGGTTCAACAAACGCTCCCTTTAATCTGGTCCGTCGATCTGTAACGGACACTAAATTTTCATCGTCGGATCAAAATTCAAAAATTTGAAATTAAAAAAAAAAACTGCCAAAACCGGCGGTTCAAACCGTGAACCGCCGGGTACCCGTGAACCGGAGGTTAACCATGAACCGCCGGTTAACCGTGAACCGCTTGAACCGCCGGTTTTTTTACATTTGAACCGTAACTGGCCCGTCTGCATAGCGGTTACGGTCCGGTTCAACGGTTCGGAACCGCCGGTTTTTTGAACCGCCGGTTTCGATTTTTTTGCACACCTCTAGGGCCTCCTATATTAGTTTATTGTCTAACATTTTTTTCACCTCCACTGTGTGCTTCATATTTTTTGGGACCGTATTTTCTCCTTTTTTAGAGCACATGTCTCTTCTTAGGATCTATGTTGAGATGATGACACGCAAGGGTATTCTTGTCATGTCTTCGTGAGACCAGACAAATACATCCAAATTGGGTTTAAGGAATTTTTCCATCTCTGTCCTGTGTGGCTCAGGTAGTTCTGAGCCTATGAATAGCTCTAACTCTTCCCTGTCAGGGTTCAATTTTATGGTACTCAACTCCTAAACGGGGGTTGCTCTCCGTTTTTTGTTCTTCGTCTTATTGTGGCTCATAGCCGATACGAGGCTCTAGTTCATCTTGTGCTTCTACTGCGTTTGTTGTGGCTGGAGTAAGATTAGGTTCAGTATTGTCCGGTGTTGCTTGAGGGTTACCTATGGGTACTGCGTCTATCTCCCTGTTGCAGGCTTGCTGTGGGTCCAACTTCGTCCTCTGACCACCTTCTTCTTCTTCTTCTTCTTGATGGTCAACCTCCATATATTTCGCTCCTGTCGGGATAATATCCAGTGTACTGGGTTCTCCAAGCAAGTGTTGCGGTTCTTCGTAATACCAACACCTGGGTTACGGGCTTTTTTATCATCAGCAAGCATTCCCTAGCTTTCTTCTGATCATCTTTCACTATCCCTACACCTTTAAGCTTTGGAAATTTTACACAATAGTAATATGTAGAACACGCAACATTAAATTCAGAGATAAACAGGCGGTCGAGGAATCCATTGTAAGAGGATTGTTGATCTATAACAAAGAAATCTATTAGCTCTCTTTTCTGGGTTCTCGACCTATACAAGTTCGACTGAGAGCCTTATCATGCCTAAGGAGATGGTTATAGTCTCTCCAAACCTCACTATTCTATGGTTACAATTTTCAATATACGACTCGCAGTCCCCTAACTATTCTAGTGTCTTTTTGAAAAATATGTTTGAGAAAAGGTTAGCTCTGCAGATGACTTTGTTTGCGCTTTAGATCCGGAACCCATCTCCTGAACCTGGTTGATAGCCCGGATTTTCGCTTTTTTCTGTCTTTTTGAAGGAGATGGTCTCCCGTCAGCCATTCCTCTTGCTGGTCCTATTTCCTCCAGCACCAGTATCTGCTTGTTTGGTTCTTAGTGCGTTGGAGGTGCTGGTGGAGCCCTTCTGGCCTGCCATTTCGGCCTACGTTCTTCCTCCTCATCCTCCGATCCTTCTCGACCTGTAGGTCTCTACCTCTCTCCTGGTGCCTTTTTTAAAAATTTCATTAGCTTGCCATCCTCGTAGAATTTCCACTATTGCTTCAACATATCTCGTCATTCGCTTGTTAAGTGGCCAATGCTTTGATGGTACGCACAGTACTTGTTGGGTTTTAGTTTATTCCTGTTCTATCGGATCCTTTGGGGAGCTGAAAGCATATCTCTGCCCATCAGCACTTGGTTCAGTTTTTCTTTATATTCGACTCCATCTGCAAAAGACTTCAAGTTCTTTTGAGCTTTATATCCTCCTCCGGCCTTCTTTCCATTCTTTTTTTCCTTCGACTTCTTCACTCAACTTCCTCTGGAAGGCATCTCGCATTGCAATGTATACTCCGGATTTATGGCGTAATTCAGCATATGTCTTTGGGCATGACAAGTGTATTTCCTTCCAGAGATCTGTGTCTTTGTTTAACCAAGCCATGACAGTTACGATCTTTCTATCATCACTGACGGGTTCACTTTCTAGTAGGATTCTATCGAACCTTTTCAAATATTGCTGATTTGTCTCCTCTGCCCCCTTTTTTATGTTTGTCAACCTGTGTTTTTGGGTCAGGTGCGTTCCATATCCAAAAAGTGTGATAGGAATTCCAGAGTGAGTTGTCCAAAGGACTGGATGGACCCCGGAGCTAAGGATGAAAACCATATGGGGGCTCTATCTCCAAGGGTTAAGGGGAAGTTCTTGCACTGGGTAGCATCTGATGCCCCCATTGATATCATAAAGTCAGTGTACTTCGATATGTGGACCTTAGGATCTGACTTTCCTTCATACAGAGCTATCGTTGGGAACTGTATTTTCTTTTGTGCTGATGCTGTCAGGATGGCCGTTGACAGGGGGGATGTAGGCAAGGATGTCATACTGATTTCTTTATCCTTGCTTGCACAGGTCTTCCATTACTCGCCTTAATTTTTCAATCTCGCTTAGGGGTGACTCCCCTCTTTAAAGCTGTTCAAGATTAGCTGCTCGCCTGCAAACAGCTTCCTGTAGTCCCTCATTTTGGGTAGTCTCACCTGGTGGTCTTTGCAGGTTGCTCGTCCCATGTGGGCCTAGCCTGTCTGTAGCCTGAAGCCGCAACCTCTCCTGCATGGGTCTTCTTGGAGCTGACATCTCTAATAGGTCTTCCTGATCACGTGCTCCAGCATTGTCTGTTCGCCCCCCAGTGGATGAATTTTCCAACCTTTCTCTGAGGCTCACTCTTAATCGACCCAAGCTAGAATGTCCGTGTGAGCTGTCTGCTCGCGGCCTTTGGGGCCCTAAGCGGTCTCTAACCTGCTTTCCCTAGGGATCTGGCAAGCGTGCTTGCCTGCTGCTCGCCTCTTGCTCCTGGGCCTGGTGCGTTGCCCTCACATGCTCGCGAGCAGTTTCACGCTTGGTCTCAGTGGGGGCTGCTTGAATCACAGGTGGGCAAGCAGCCTGAGTTTGTTGCCGTTGTATTTTCCTTAGCATTGTGATAGCTCGTTCGATATCCTATGGTGTCTTTAGCATGGACTCAAGTGTTGCTTCGAATCTGGATTCTACTGGAGCTAATGGTAGGGGGTTCCTTCCCCGCCACCACCTGGTGGTTGACGTAGTGCGCGACTCATCATGTGACATTTCTTGTGTTTGCTTCATTCTTGTAGATCTCCAGTTTTAGGATAGACTTTGCTTTGACCTTGTTCCAATTATCTAGCAAGTATAACACCAATTTATAAGGTTAGCCTTAAACTTCAAGCCTTTCTTCTCTTGTTCCCAGTTTTGGTTTTGAAAAAGGATTACTCTAATCTTTCACCTTTTCTAGCTATGCATGAATGGTATTATAACCCTTCCCAGTTTTGGTTTTGAAAAAGGCTTACTCTAATCTTTCACCTTTTTTAGCTATGCATGAATGGTATTATAACCTTTTGCATGCATGCGGTTGAAGGTGAAGATTTGCGCAATACGTTAAGAGTGATCCAATCTTCGAAGTTTTCAAGTTTCTTGATGCAATAAGATCCACTTGGTGATGTTCTTTACAATCTCTTTTTACAAATCGGAAGTTCGTGCCCTCTTTCTAGCGCCAAAAAATGTTAATCGGTTTCTCTAATCAAGAAACTGTTATGTGACTAACACTAGTACACAATCAACATTTTGCTGGAATAAACCTCTTATGGAAGATTTTAAGATAAAAAGAGAGATGAAATAAGCAATAGAGAGAGAAAGTAAGATAAAGTTTTTTCTCATTTAAGAGTTGGAATCCTTTCTCAAATGTATAAATGGCCTATTTATAGGCTTGCATGTGATGATGTGGCACTTAATTAAGTTAATGAGCTTAATAAGGTGACAAGTGTCCTTACACTTGTCATCCTTAAGGCCTAAACACTCCTTATAAGCTTGAAATGACTAAATGACCCTTTTAACAAGTCTGCCTGCACTTCTGGGAGGTTCTAGAGCTAAGACGAGCAGCTTTAGGTCCCTTGTGAAGAGGCGAGCAACTTTGGTCCCTTGTGAAGAGGCGAGCAACTTAGACTTGCAATTAATTATCATCTGGGCCATTTTGCAGAGGAGCAAGCAGTCTTTATATGCGGGTTGCCTAACTTATCTTGTAGTGGGAGTGCAAGCAACCTTTAACTTGGAGTTCTCCCTCTGTTGCTCGCCTTTCTCTTGATGACTGGCGAACAGCTCTTTTCTCCCTTCTAACAGGTGGCGAGCAACTTTGATTTGGTCTTATAGACGTGTTGACTCAACTTTCACCTGCTCGCTCCTAACCTAATTAATCTCGCATCTTTAATGCCTTAATTTGAACATGCTCGCCTTTAATCTGGTGGCATTAGATTATCTATCAACAATCTGAATTTGTGAAATCAGCAGATCAGCTGACTTTGAGATCAGGTGGTTATCCCAGCTAATATTCCCCCTTAATCCAAACTCAGTTGATTTTTCTACATATGCATCCAATACATTTTGTCTTGCAGCCTTCCCCCTTAATTGGGTAGATGTCAGCGTTTAGATCTGTTTTCACACATAGCTTATCTGATTTGATCTCCTTCTGAGTTGATGTTTGCTTCTTATAGAATCTCTACTGAGTTGGTGTGTACTTGGAAATAGAATCAGGCTGTAGGTACCCTACTGGGTCGTGGAGGGTTAGGTGCCAGTTCTTTAGGGATCTATAGGAATAGGTCATCCTTATGAGGCTCTTGGAGACCTTATCCATCTCTCATATTTATCAACAAAGACTATCATTCAGGAGGTTTCTCTTAGGAGAATGTCTTAGAACACCAAGTCTGGAGGCTTGGTTGTAACAATAGGTCCTGTTGGAGCCTTTGAATGACTCATATACAACAGCCTTAGTTTGCTTAACAGACTTTGGAGGTAACTTAAATGTTACCAAGGATGGAGAAGAGTTCCACTTGTACTTTTCCTTTTGGGAAGGTCCGGCTGATCTCTCCTCTTCTGATCAGCTTGAGGCTTTCTAGGCTGAGCATAACTCTGCTTTGGATGCCTCACCTGCTTCTTGGGCAGTTAAGTGTTGTCACTCTTCTGTCCAGTCAGCTGGGTCTGTTGATCAGCTGACCCTTTTCCCTTAATATCATCTCTCTGAACATGGGCCTTTTTCTTCCTTTTAGAGGGCTTAGGGAAGTCAACACCTCTCTTATCATGTTCATGTTGAGAGAAGGCAGTTATAAATGACATAATATTCTTTGCATTAGTCAACTGCTCCAATTTCAATCAGAGCTGGTCTTCATTTATTTTGGTCTGCTCATTCTCCCTGAGAGACCATCGAATCTAGCCTTTAATAGCTTATGTTCCTCTTCTAACTAATTTTCAATTAGGAGCTTAGTTACCAACTATTCATGCTTCTCATATTTGGCTTTAAAATCATCCGACTCTTGAGTCTGTGAAGGAGTGGGTTCTGCTAATAGTTTAGCTATCTGACCTTTCTCTAGGGTCAGTTGAGAGACTTCAGCTTTTAGTTTAGAGTTCTCCTCTTTCAAAGCAGTGCAAACTTTTATAGAGGATTTGAGATTTGAGAGCAACTTTTTCATCTCTGACTCTAGAGAATGGTAGAATAGCAAGATGAGCAAGATTCAGGCCTTACCTTTTCCTCCTGGTTCTTGAGACAGTCTAACTCCTCTGAGGATGGTGAGTCAGCAGTAGAAGGGATCTCTTCTGCAGTGGAGGAGATCCTCTTTTCTAGTCCTGGTGACCACCAGAAGCTTCTAAAGAGCAGTGGTCTTTAGGACACATTGCTCTGAAACCACTTATTGATACCAAAAATAAACAAACAAAACTAAAAAGACTTGGTGTCTTCTGGAGTACGCAATGTGCTTATATGTGCCAAAGTGTTTCTATATTAAATCCTTGTTTACGAAATTTTTTGATTAGTGCAACAAATAAGACAGATAAATAGTAAAACAAAATAAAATGAGACTAACAATTTTCGTTCTACATCCACACTCCTCTACCCAACTTGGTTAGAGAGACTATCCTCTACCCAACTACTCCTCAATCCAGCGGCGAAGGCATTGGTGTAATATATGCAGAAGGGAGATCCTATCGTCCTGCTGAACGAATAGGCGAACAAAGAAATTAACCCATCGGGTCCGCAGGTGCAGATGCACAAGATGAAGGCAAAGCACTAGCCGAAGAGCTTCCAACTGACTATGTCGATCCAAGTGTTGTAGGTGAAAGATGGGTCGGTCTTCGATGAACCAGTGGAATAAAAAGCCGACAAAGGTGCCCCAACTCAACGTGGGACTGCTCAAAATAATGTCAAAAAGTGTGCCAGAGCGAAGGCTTCAGCTCCACGTAAGACTGCAATGCAAAAGAAGTGGCACCAGACCAACTCAATTCAACCAAAGAAGCTGCCAAAGCTCGGCCTCAATCCCAACAAAAGAAGGCTCCAAATGTAGAAAGCGTTCAATCCAGAGACGGAGGTCTTAGTGTAACAACATCCGTTGTGGCAGATGGAGATGTTGAATCACCGGGTTTACAAAACCGGAGACTGCTAAAAAAAAGAATTGATTGAGGAGCAACTTGATGCTGAAGTCAAGGTCTTGCAGAGCCTAGTATGAAGTGCTAAGGAACAAAGGGCGAACCAAGAGTCTAGAGTTCTGGCTTAATACTCACTTATTGTCTTTCTTTCTTACAATTTACAACTGAGAGAACTTAACTCTCTTACAATCTTTCTCCACACCTTTCTTACAAAGATAGAAGATGTTGAAGAACGATTCCAACTAACAGTCTTCTATAAAGTCTGGAATAGATATATGCGTTCTATATAATAATGGTTGTGAAGGATTTGACTTTATGTTCACGTGTGTTTTCTCTCTTCTATATTCTCTTCTCTACCTTGAACTGATCCCTTTACTCCTATTTATAGGGTTCAAAGAATTAGCCGCTGGAATTGACTAGATCCCTGGACCCTGCACTCCTATTGATTGATTCTTTGACTTGATTGGATTGGCTACTTCCTTCATGAGGTTATTAGTTTCCTTGATTTATTCCAATCTTCAGCCAGCATTCCCATAATTTCTACAATGGTTAAGCTTACTAAAATAGACTTCTTTGAATCGTTTGATTGATTTGGGAACATCAACAGACTTCTGGTCTCCTCGGCTGAGTCTTCTGATTTCTGCTTCTCTGCTGTTATAGTCTTCTGATCTGTTGGAAGTTGGTCAAATGACGATGACTTCAGAGAAGTCATCTGAAGTGTACTTCTCATTCATGCTTGTACTGGTGCTGAACAACTCTTTTGGGATGTCCTCTTCTGATGCAGGTTTCTAGGTCTTCTGATACAGGTCTTCTGACTCAGGTCATCTGCTCCTCCTCAGCTGATCCTCTTTCCTAGCGGATATGAGATGTTCTTTTGATTTTGAAGTCTTCTGATCCTGACCTCAGCTGATCTCAACTGATCTTATCTTCTTAGGGATGATAATATTGCCCCGCCCCGTGGGTACTCGCCCTGCTCCATAAGCTATGGGCCAGGTCAGGTCAGACCCGTCCCGTTTAAAAATAGATTGGGTTTGGGTTTTATATTAGTCCCACGGGTACCCGCCCCGCACAATATATATATATATATATATATATATATATATATATAGTATCAATATCATATATTCTAAAATGTATTCATATTTTAGATAATGACTTTTTAAAATTTTTTATTTTTCATTTTTCGAAAAGTGATTGACATCATATTTATAATTTTCTTATTTTCATTTTAAATATGTATAAATTTATTGTATTCATATCCAAATATATTGGTATCTAATTACTTTTATTTAAAATTTATCACATGTAATTCATTTCTGTATTAAATTGTCTATTTGACATTCGATGGTGAAATTTACATAATAGAGTTATTATATATTTAAAATAATGACAAAAAAATTTATTTAAAAATATATGAATGGGGCGGGTTACGGGGCAATATTCTTGGACCCGTGCGGGTTACAGGGCAGGTCTGGGTCAATGTTTTAGACAACTGGCCATGTCTGGGTATTCAACTACCCGGCCCGACCTGGCCAATTGCCATCCCTATCTCTTCTAACCTCCAGCTTCTTTTCTGGATAGACCTCGTGACCAGCTGATTTTCCAAGATTTACAGCTGATCTTGCAGCAACATCATCAATTCAACAATGCGTTAAAGTGTAAATATGATATGATGATATAAGGATAGTGTCACAAGCTTAATCTGCATGATGGTTTTTCTTCAATAAAGATAAATATTCGTGCTTTTCTTATCTATTTAGGGGAAGTTGCAAAGCTGTTTGCAGATGCTGGGTTAATATGCATTGCTAGTCTGATATCTCCATATCTTAAAGACCGCGAAACTTGTCGTGCATTACTTCCTGAAAATTTTATCGAGGCAAGGGTTCAGTGTTGTGAAAATATTGTCATGTAGCAGGGAGGGTTGATATGGAATGTAATTTGTATTTGTATAATGAGAATTTGCAGGTATTTCTAAACATGCCTCTAGAACTGTGTGAAGGAAGGGACCCGAAAGGTCTTTACAAGCTTGCACGAGCTGGGAAGATCAAAGGTGTGTTGCTAATAAAAATGTTAAGGCCAATAAATAATTAATGCCATGTAATTTTGAAACTTGTTGCAGGGTTTACAGGAATAGATGATCCTTATGAAGCTCCTTTGAATTGTGAGGTGTGCAGGCATAAATAAATATTTTGTTACCAGCTGTGATTTTTGCGTTCACGGCATTCATTCATTAATTGTTCCAGATTGAGATAAAACCAGAGGATGGAATTTGTCCAACACCCAACGAGATGGCTGTGCAGGTAGTGTCATACTTGGAAGGAAAAGGATACCTGCAAGTAGAAGTGGAACCTCACCTCACTAATATTATTGAGTGATCAACTTTTTTGTCCTGCTTAGAATTCAATGATGGAGGATGAAATCATTGGTATAATGCATAATTCAAAGGAATTAGCATGCATGATTACCGTTTTTTTTTATGTCATATAATTATCCATCTGGTGTTGGTGTCGGTGTCGGTGTACAACTAAAAGAGAATTACTCACTCTAGTAGAATTATATTTGCAATCGCTGACAATGATTTGATTTCAAAACCCAAAACTAATCTGCTCGGAATCAAGTGAGAGAAAACTATATAGATATATGCCAACAAATTCAAATTTTGTTCGTATTATAAAATTGATGTTTCACTAATATTTTAGATATAAGTAAATGTATGTATTCTCTCTATTTCAGAATAAGTTTTCCACTTTTTTCTTTTTTTTTTGAACGGTTTCACAATAAGTTTTCTTTTGTATAAATAACAAAAACATAACTTTAAAAATTAATTAACAAATAATTTTTTAATCAACTACTCTTTACTTTACACAACAATCCATTACTTTTCATAAAAATCAATATGTTGGCCTATCAATATTAAAACAAAAGAACAAGATGTGGAAACTTACTCAAGAATGGAGAAAGTGACCGTTTCAATGAGTTCATTTAACGATATAATTAACCACATATTAATATTATGTTATTCTTTTTGCAAGAATAGATTGGAGTAGGTTGTTTAAAAAATGAGTAAATTTGATATGTACCACTTTTTAATTTTATAAATTACTATTAAAATTTTAATAATTTTGTTTAATTTTTTTATTTTAAATTCATTTTTTTTAAAAAAATTGATATTTTGAGCTTAAATATAATAACATTTTTTATATTAAATACGAATAATATTAACAGTTAAAATTATTGTTCTGTAATGAATTAAGACATATACTTCTTTTCATTCCACTAGTATTGCACCATGAAGTGGACATATTTTTCAGAAATAAGTATAATGAGTAGAGTTTTGAGGGGTATATAATGAAGAAGTGGATTGATTTGTGTGTAATGTGGATTCAAAAGGTAAAAAATAATTATAATTTTTGTAAATATGTGAATATTATAAGGATAAATATAATTTTTATTTTTATTTTTAGGTGTGCAAACAATTATGGATGGAGGAATAAAATAAATTTACAAATAATTATGGAATGAAAGAAGTAACATGCATAATATAGAAGTCAGGGTCTAGAGCTCAATACTAAATAGAGACAACGGTGGGATCTACCCGTAACCTACCTTTCTGAGCCGAAGTTCGACATCAATAAGATTCTCAATTGCATGCGGACTCAATATAATATAACGTTAACATTAATAAAGATGTTTGAGTACTAACAAGACAAAGTGCATTGATATAAATTAGATAGAGAAAAGTACAAATTGGTTCAACAAATTCGCACAGATTACAAAATTGTTTATGTGCCAAAAAAAAAAAAAAACACCTCTGTGCAAACACAAAAAACACTTCTGTGCAAATTTTTATGAACCAATTTGTAAATATAGTGATTTTTTTGAACCAATACGTAAAGCACTCAATTAGATACAATGTCACTTTATAGATTTACGATTGCAACTCCGAAACTAAAATAAAGAATTTGAGACTTTTTTTTTTTTCTCAATTTTTAGTTCATTAGGATTGATCCTCTATAACTTAGAGGACATCTCCCAAACATACAAATCTTACTTCCAAGTGATGTATGTTCTTTACATTCTTCATTTTATTTCTCAAATATCGTATTTTACACTATAGAAATGAGTACAATAATATTATGATATGAATCATCTCAATTTTTGATACTTTAATTAGAATTTTTAATACTCATTAGTTTTGTATTAAAAAAGGTGTTGGAGAAATATATGAATTAATATTTTTATTTATAGAAATTAATTAGGTTCATATATTTATGATAATACGCTTCCTCCAAGCACACAAAAGAAAGAAAGATATTAGAGGATGAGGAGTGTTGCAGCAGTCCGGCTACCTTCGCAGCGCTTTCAATTTTCTTCATCTTCAATTTTTGGGTTTAAGAATAGTAATCATGATAACAATCATCATCGCCCTCCTATTTCTCGATTCAAACCTTCCTCCTCCCAAATACGTATGACTTCCTCCACCAATCAGGTCTGTTACTTCCCATTTCTATCTGCAACTTCCTATTACATTGTTAAATTAAATCTTGTTTTCATACAGAACGCCGCCGCACCAGATGTCTTTCAACTCATTCAAGCCCATCAGGTTCTTATGCTAAACAACTATCTGCATATTCATGGCCTGAATCTCAATTTAATCTTGTTATTTCGTTGTTAGGAGAAAGCAGCTAGGCTCCCCCCTATTGAGGAAATTAGGACACTCCTCAATTACAGCTTACGCGGATTCTTGTCTACTGTCTCTCAGGTCCATTCCCTTTTCTCTCTGCATCTCCTGATACCCACTTCTCCTTTTTGATACATTATCTTCACCCTCTCTTAATATTGTTTCTTTGTGTGATTTAACGCAGAAGTATGCCGGGTACCCATCAGGGTCCACGGTGGACCTTGCGTGTGATGCTCATGGCTCTCCAATTTTAGCAGTTAGTAGTTTGGCAATTCATACAAAGGTCCTTAAACTAACTTTAACTTTTAATTCGATTTCTCTAAATTTCTTGGACTACGCTCATCCTTCGCTTGCTCTTTCATTTGTGAATGCTTGTCTTTCTTTTTACGGGGGAATGGGATTTTGTTGCTTTGAGGGGGTGGGGGGACTACGGAGTTAGACTACATCAAAATTTGAGCTCTGAGAATACATATAAGATTCACTCTGTCAATGTGTAATTTGGAGCGTCGTTATATGATGCAGGATCTTTTAGCTAATGCCAAATGCTCATTGCTTGTAGCAAAAGATCCCGAGGATAGGACAGACCTAGTAATCGTAGTGCATGGTGACGCCATCTCTGTAAGCATCACTTCCGCCATAACTTTCACATTTTCCCTCTTTATTCCCTAACTCTCAGGGGATTATGCGTGTCAATATAGGTCAGTGAAACTGATAGGGAAGCCATTCGCACTGCATATTTGGCTCAACATCCTGATGCATTTTGGGTAACACTCAACTTTCTTATTATAGCTTGTTCCATTCAACATTCTAAAGTCAGTATAACTGTAAATAATGTATAATTGATGTAATGTGATAACGTTTGTGAAGGTTGACTTTGGTGACTTCCAATTCATGCGGATAGAACCAAAAATTATTAGATATGTATCAGGCGTCGCAACAGCTGTATTAGGATCAGGAGGTCTGTGTATTACTGGAGACTGTTTCAATTCACTAGTTCTCAGTCATACTTTTCCATTCCATGCCTTTATAGTTCCAGCTAATGCTTTTTACACAACCAATCTGTATCTTTTCATATTTAGATGATTTCTTGATTTGTGATCTATTCTTGTTGATTAATGGCCCCTCTCTACCCAAATATTTTGCAGAATTCAGCAAAGAGGAATTTAGAACAGCAAAAGTTGATCCTATATATCAATATTCAAAGCCTATAACGGTATAACCAGTCATGTCAGTGACACCATTATTATGTCATTTTTGGCCTGTTATCCCTGAATTTTACTGGTTTCAAACTTTGTTTGCAGTCTCACATGAATAAAGATCACGCAGAAGATACAAGGCTGATAGTGCAGCACGCTACTTCTGTCCCAGTAATATATATTTTTCTTCAATGTTCTTTCCATCGACAATTATTATATGCGGATTTTTAGATTTCCTTTGAGTGAATATGGAAGTAGATGGAATGTTGACTTGCATTGTTAGTGAACGAGAAAGAGATTTTAGACTTGTTCCTTTTGAGATTTTTTTCCCTCCTTTCTTCTTAGCGTAAGGCAGTTGATGAGTAGAATAAGTTTGATCTTGGATATTCAGGGTTTAGCGTAGTTTCATGTATGCTCTTATATTTGATGAGATCAGGCAAGTTGGCTTTTACTTGACAGTAAATATATCCTGATAATTGGATGTAATTTGGAGTATTATTTTTACTTTTCAGGTGGATTTTGCTTACATGTTGGACATAGACAGTCTCGGTTTCAACGTGAAGGTTTATATTGAGAACTCCCATCCTATTTCCTGGTTGACATATGTTGTTGTGTCATATTACTCACGAGAAAGATGGCTTATGTTTCATTATTTTCTTGTATCCATGATGTTATGCATGTCGAGTTATAAAATGTAATCATTGTATGTGAAGGCTGGTTGTCAGGGGAGTACTTTGAAGCTCCGAATCCCTTTTGCAAGGCGTGCTGCTGACAGAAAGTGAGTAATAGAATTTCAATCAGTTCGGAGTTGGTTCATTTTGTAGGACCATTTTTATGTATCATACATGGTAAATAATAAAAAGATGCTGATTTAGTTTAGTTTGCTGAAGCAATGAGTTAAAAATATTGGGGTTTATTATGTAGTTTTAGATTAATAATGTCTCTGGATTTACATTTTCTTGGTGCTCAGTTTCTGATGGTGGATTTCTTACTATTGTAGGGATGTGAAGACGCTGATAGTAGAAATGCTTCAAGCTGCCAAAGCCAGTTAATGCTGCATGCTAATCCTCCTACTTAGTTATTCTTATATAGTTACTGGTTTGTCTAAAGAGATTATATAATATTTCAGATTAATTTTAAATATAAACTCATTTGCGTTAAAAATTTTCCAAGAATATACAAGTATCATCCAAATTATTTTTTGGAGAAGGAAAAAAACTTGAATATGTGACCCATAGGATGCAGTATGATTATTTGATTTGAGACACACACATTATATTTGTTGGTTTAGCCAAATGCCTAATAAATAAATAATTTTAAAAAGTAATATTAGTATTTCTGAGAAATTGATTGATAACAGAACAGAGATGCTCATAATTATTATGTAGTAACAAATATTCATCAACTGTGGCAGGGAGGCAGGGTGCATCATAATAACCACCACAAGTGATAACGACGAGCTGTGCTCACTGGAACTCCTCCTCCTCCCCCTCCTCTTCCACTCATTGCCTACTGCTCATTCTTCAGCCTGCTGCATAATTAAAAAGAAGAAGAAGTATAGTATAGTATTGTATTTGATTTGTAGAAATAACCTTGTGGTGGGTGGTGTAAATGAGATGCTTTTGATTGTTTGTTGTGGCTCAAAAGAATGATGCAGAAAGCAGCTACTCCAAATAGCCCCTGCCCCGGCCTTCTGAGTTTACTACTCCCTCTGTCCATTAAATTATTTCTCATTTTTCTTTTTTGTTTGTTCACAAAATTTTCTCTCGCTTTCTTATTTGGAAACAATCTACGTTCACAATAAAATTTTGGGCCCCACAATATTCTTACTTTTTCCTTACTTTATCTATCATTTCAATATAATACTATTTTTTATTAAATTCCGCTCCCACAAAGAAATGGGAACTAGATTCACCAACGGAGGAGTACTACTTTTCTTCAGCAAAATCACCTGCTCCTTCATAGCCTCCTCTATTCTTCTTCTTCTTCTGCTCATCATCTCCATCTCCATGTGGACAAGTTTTTGGAGGACACAAGTAAGTAATTCATCTCCAAAACACTTATTGACTCATCATCATACATCTTGTTATTCATTTCCACAAATCCAAACCCATTTCCCTCTTTGGATTCTAAAATGGATTTTTCACTCAACATTTCTGAATATGAGTTGACAGATGACAGACAGGCAGGTGTCCGTGGGGCCCACTTCACTCTCATTTTCTTTGATTACTATTATTTTCTCATAAATATCATCTCAATTGGACCTATAATATAATTTAAAGTAGCCTTAGACTACACTTAAACTAAACAACACACATCAGGTTCTACAAGAAAAAGTTGCCCCAAGCATTCCTACTTTTGGTAAGGTAAAACTATACAATTTGTTACCTTTCCAATTCCAAAGAATATAATATTATTATTTAAATAATAAAAGAGAAAAAGAGAGAATAATTGGTGCTGGAGTTGGATAGTTATGATGGAGACCCAAAGGATTAGAGCGAAAGATATTTGTATTCTATTTTCACTGGTAATTTTGTTTATATTTTAGTAGTATCAGTTATTTCATTAAAAAAAATTTAGTAAATAATATTTTTTGAATTTTTTATTAAAAATAATATACACAATACTCACTCTAAATAATAAAATAATGAAGCAACAAAATTAAATGAATTAATCTTGTATAAATCAGTTTACCACATGCCATTATTTATACTATCTATAAGTAATTATGTTAAAAGTATTTCACTTAAATTACCCCAAAAGTATAATATCGTGATAATTTAAAGTATGAAACATGATGCGAAAGGTTATCTTACTAAACCTACACAATAGTATGTCTTGATACTAAAAGACTACTTGAATATAAATCTCGATACTATTTAATATCACTAAAATTATTACGCATATGTGTAGCCAAATGTACGAATGCATCTTGATTTATTTTTATTTTTATTTGATTTTTTTGGAAACACACAGTACACGCTGCACTAGGGGTGTAAATGAGTCAAGCCGGTTCGCAATCTACTCGTGCTCGACTCGTAAAAAGATCGAAATCGACTCGAACCAAATCAAATCGAGTCGAGCTCGAGCTCGAGCTACTCGAGTAGCTGTCGAGTTCGAGTTCGAGTTTATAAATACTCGGCTCGAGAGGCTCGCGAGCCTAATCGAGCTTGCACAATATTTAATATTTTTTATTATTTTTAATATATAAATAAAGTAATCGAGCTCGAGTCGAGTCGAGCTTTAATTTTAGAAAAAAAGAGCTAAATATATTTAATATTTTATTTTATTTAAATAATAAAATTATCTAGTCGAGTCGAGCCGAGCTCGAGTTTGTCGAGTTCTTAATCGAGTCGAGCTCGAGCTAAAAAATCAAGCTCGATCGAGTTCGAGTCGAGTTTCGAGCTTCGAGTATTGCTTTCGAGTCGAGTTTCGAGCTCAGTACTACTCGACTCGACTCGACTCATTTACACCCCTACGCTGCACTATATATTTTTTGACAATTGAGACATTAATGAGTTGTTCTTATGGTATTATTTAAACTTGTTTTTGAGGTTTAATAAGTTATTCTTGGGTATTACTAACTTATTTTTCGGGTATTACAGACTTATTCTAGGGTATTAGTGAGTTGTTCTTGGGGTATTAATAAAATTTGTTCTTAGATTATTACTTAGACTTATTCTTGGAATATAAGTGAATTGTTCTTGGAGTATTATTTATACTTATTCTTGGAATATTACGTGTTCTTGAGATATTGATGAGTTGTTCTTTGGTATTACTTAGACTTGTTCTTTGATTATTATTCAATTGTTCTTCGAGTATTATAAATTATATTTTGGATATTACTCGTTTATTATTTATTTATTAATTAATTATTCATTTATAAATTATTATTTGAGTATTATAAGTTGTTCTTCGGGTATTATAAATAGTTCTTTGGATATATTCATTTATATATTAAGCCATTGTCACTATACAATTGAAGAACATTAGCTCATATTTCCGACGTGGAAGGCTTCGACGAACAACAATTGTAATGGTGGCCTTCGGTGGGGAGAGAGAGGGAGGGGGGGATAAAATTAGGATTGAGGAAGGGAGGGAGTACTTAGTGTTGTATAATTTTTATTTATTTTATAGCAACACACTAGTGCACATATGTAGTTGTAGTTGACAAATGACCAAACTAAATTATCGAACCAAGAGAAAACAAATAATTAAGCTAGTCTAAATCTAAAGATGTCATGCTTTTCTAAAACAAAAGGAATCGAAAGGGTTCTGATTTTGTTTGACAATGAAAGAACAAAAAATGTGTATATGGTGGGTGTACTAATCTAATTCATGCATTAATCTAAGCATCAATTCATTCTATTACAATCATGTGCTTTATTGAACAATTGAATTAGATTATCATATTCTCATCAAATATTTAAACTCTCAATTAAAGCCTAATTCTTCTCATGAATTGTTCTCTACTACTAGCATCTCTTGACGTCATAGAAGACTTAAAAATAGTACTTGATGTCCACTACAATTAATTAAAGAGCACAACTTCAAGCAATAAACAATAAAAGCTCAATGCAATATCCAATTGAAGAATTCTGCCATCCAATTTCATTCAATCAAGCAATAGAACATATAGAAACTCCAATTAACGGATACTATTAATCACTCAAAGCATAAGAATGTTAGTCCATGGCTTTCCAAAAGATACTCATGACTGATTTATCTAATCCTAAAATAAAATCCATGAAAATAATAAGAATCAAGCAATTAAAGCAGAGATTAGAGAAACATAACCTAGAATGGTGAAATTGATTGAAATACTACACTCAGTCTCTCAAATTTATTCCCCTTTGTGTAAACACAAGTTTTAAGTAAGGATATTGTGGAATAATTATGGAGTCCACTAGAAAAAAAAATTTGTTTGTGAGTGTGATAATAAAATACTCCCTCCGTCCCACTATAAGTTGTTCATGTTGCCATTTTCGTTTGTCTCACTATATGTTGCTCATTTGTTTTTTTACCTTTTTTGAAAATTACTATTCACTTCTTTATTATTATTTTCAATACTTTTTACACTATTTCCTCTACTTTTTCACTTTTCTCTATCACATCAATTATACTTTTTCACTTTTTCCATCACATCACTTATATTTTTTCACTTTTACCTTAGTTTGTGTGCCCAAAAGCAACGAGCAACTTATAGCGGGACGGAGGGAGTAATATTTTCTAAAAACGGAATGACAATAAGTTTGGAGAACAGACAAAAATTGAAACTTAGAATAAATTTATTGGACTGACGGAGCAGATGAATACTCCTTGAATGCTTTAAATTTTTCACTCAAATCTTCAATTACAATCCAAAGCTTGCTTCTACTCAATAAAATATATGAATTTATGGTGAAAATCTTAGAATCTAATCTAAAATGGATAACAATTTAGAGAGAAGACTAAATGACTATTCATTAGGATCTAATTGCTAAATGAAATAGAATGTAAAAATCTCCTAAAATTTGAGAAAAGGTGTATATATAGGTGTCAGGTCGGATTTTACAAAAAAACCTCAAAAAATTACAAAAATCCAAAAATAACTCCCACTAGGTCTGGGAGCTTGCCGCTTGACCGTGTGAACCTGTGCTTGCCCATACATGTAATATTTTGCTCGACCAAGGCTTTTTTTTATAACCCTTGATCTATTTTTTTACTTTATGCGGTCTTTATTTCATCTTTTCACGGACTCTAATCACACTTTGGTCTTGATTTGACTTAACCCTCGATCACGATTGACCACTCGTTCATACTTGAATTGAAGTACAATACATTTCTCTGTTTTTTCTACAAAACTTGCATTTTTTTCAGCAAAATAGATTAGTAATCAAATACATAGCAATTAGTATCCTAAACGCATCCAAAATACCTAAAAATATATAGAATTGGGTACGAGATTGATGCAAATATGACCATAATCGTAGAGTATTTTATACAAATTTTGGTGTCATTCGCTATCACTTGATATTGCCATATGCTCTCTCTATCCACAAAAAGATTGTTCACTTATTTGTACATGGTTCAATTCAATATGTCGGATGATATTATCGAATATTGTGGAATTCGTTTATGAATAACCACTGACATATTGCATTAAATCATGTGTAAATAAGTGATCATATTTTTAAGACTAGTGTGTCAATAAGTTTAGTATTATACATTAAGTTCACTGTGCAATTCAAGTGTATACTGAAAAATCACCCTCGTTTGATTTACTTTTCAATATAAATAAGAGTAACTTTTTTATGATAACAAGAATAATTTTTTAAAAATATAATTGAGTTACATAACGTATCTGATGCACAATAAACTTGCTCGTATTCATATTGTGGCTAGTTACATATAATTTGCGTATACAACTCTTCTGTTTTGATGGAATTTGAAACTCTTTGAGGCTTAATATACACATGATATTTGAAGATGCAAAAGTCATATGTTGCTAAGTACATGATGCATTCATTCAATTAATTGTGTATATTAGAAAATATAATTAATTACACAAATAATCCACACTTTTTCCAAAGAGTTGATACACAAGAGTTTCCAGGTCGATGGATTTTCTTCAATGATGTTGAATGATAACAATGATTTTGCTTATAGAGGTGGTCTAAACTCTAATAGAGTGGATGGTTGTAATACGGAATGAGTCTAATGAGCTGAAATTGATTTGGAGTCCCAATAAAAAAATTACAATCTTTGAGCAATTAAACCCAACATTTTTATCAAAAGACATACATGACAATGAAAAACCAATGTTAATTTTTTGAATAACATTAACAAAATGTATTGAGAATTAAAAGAGAGATCATCCTTATCATTTAGATTCTAGGTTCCAAATTGTGATGCCCAGATTCGTGAATGTAGATGCTTTTGAGGGTAAAAAAATAATTGCATCCCACTCCCAGTTTTACCATAGCCAACTCCATGTTGCAGGCAAAACTAATTATTTGAAGGTAAAAAAATCAAACTTAAAATAATATCTCTAGATGACACGAAATTGTATAAATAACAACGTTCCAGAACAAAAACAAAATAAGTTGAGGGTGCAGAATCATAATTGCCGACAAAAAGCGCCATACCATCCTAATGTAAGTAATATAACAGGCCAGGGCAAATTTTCTGAAACCATTAAACTCCACTCAACGGTTGGCCTTGGCAACCCTCTCAATCTCATCTTTCTTTTTTATAGCATAGCTGCACATAAAAAATTGCAATACTATCACTTCAATTACACCAAGTTGTAATAGATAAAGGAGATTAATGAAACAGGCATATCTCACCTGTTTGAAGATCCTTTGGCAGCATTGATAAGTTCATCAGCAAGACACTCAGCAATGGTCTTGATGTTCCTGAAAGCACTTTCACGAGCACCTGTTGTGAGCAGATATATCGCTTGATTGACACGGCGAAGGGGAGAGATATCAACTGCCTGTCTTCTCACCACTCCAGCTGATCCAATACGAGTGGCGTCTTCCCTCGGTCCACTACACAAAATTTGAGTTAAAGCTACTAGATATTTTAAATTAAATCAAATTTCCAATTGAAGAGATTATTGAACTTCCAAGATTACTTTTTTCCAATTTCATTTAACAGAAATACACATAATAGGGAAGTTGTAAACCTGTTGATAACAGCATCGACAATGACCTGGATAGGGTTGAGATCAGTCAACAAGTGGATGATCTCCATGGCATGCTTAATAATCCTAACTGCCATGAGCTTCTTCCCATTGTTACGCCCGTGCATCATCAGAGAGTTGGTCAACCTCTCAACAATAGGGCACTGAGCCTTCCTGAAACGCTTTGCTTGGTACCTACCAGCTGTGTGAGGCATGTACGTTGGATGCTTGGCTGCAGTAGCAGTGATGTAGTCTTCCACAGAAATATCACTAATCTATAACATATAATAAAGAGTCACTGGTCACAAGTTATGTTTGAAAATTACACAAAACTAGAGATCAAATAGAAGCTTAAATTATTTTAAAAGAAGAAATTTAACAAATGTAGAGTAAAATAGTTTATACATAATTACTAGAGGCATCGCACATTTTCAAATACAATACTAGCACATTAGTAACCACAAAAATATCAGAATATTAATTTAAAACTGCTTTTGGCAGTGGGGAAGGGAAATCCAAATACCATGATGCTAATAAAAACACGTATCATATTTTAATCATACTACTTCTGGAAACGATGTTGGGATCCAAATCCTACTCATTCGACGGTGGACTGCACTTGCATAAATAACAATATTGATTAATTTCATGAAATAGGAATCCGAAGACTTCAATAATCACACATTCACAAAAGAATGGAAAAAGTTAAGGTTAGATTCATTTGGACCAGATTAATTTGTAACGAGAAAAAACCACACCAAGGAAAAAAAAGATTTATTTGTGAGTTTTAGGCTACCTCCGAATTCTTAAGAACAACAGGATAATTGATTACGAAACCGGAGAAAACAACAGACGGGTGATATTAGAGAATGACCTGGACTTCATCGTACGACCAGCGATTGAACAGCATAACGCCGGTATGAACTTTGTCTCCCTCCATCACCTGGACCTCATGTACCACCGCTTCGGGCTCCATGTCTTTTGGCTCACCTGCACCAACCAAAAATAAATAATATTAGTCATTCATCATCACCAATAGATAACAATGAAGAAGTAGAGAGAGAGAGAGAGAGAGAGAGAGAGATGCCACACTTTTGAGTTGTGACGGCGTCTGGTTGCAAAGTGAGTGGGCAAAATGCTGCTGAGTAAAGAGGACGACTCAAAACCCTACTTCCACTTATAAAAGGAGTAGACGGGGTTTGGGAATCAAATGACAAAGATATCCTTCAGCTTATTAAAAAATTACACTTCCCCATGGGCTCACTGAAAGCCCATAAAAAAGTAAAGTTTATAGCCACAAGATGTTATTTTTGTTATTTAAAATATACTATGCCAATATATCATGATAAAATTTTGTATGAAAATTATTAATAATAAATTTAGCATGAAATTATTTTAAAATATTAAATATATAATTAAAATATTAAATAATTTATTAATAAAATAAAAACTATCAGCAAAAAAAAACAATAATGATTCAAACAAATAAACTTCACTTCAACACCATTATGTACCATTTGTATTTAAGGATACTTATATATTTAATATAATGATTATATTTATAAATTTTGGATTGAAAGAAGGATGAGCCACTTCATGCAAGAAATCGGGACTAATCATTTCCTCAGCAAGCTTGAATTAGAAAGGGAAATACACCTGCAGGTTTCTGTGGGAGTGTCCTCGTCTTCTTCCTTTCCCCATTCTTCAAGTAGCATATCAACTATTTATTCAGGGAGATACTTGTTCATGCTTTTCCCCGTTTCTTATCAGGCCAGGTTGGAGGGTAAGAGAAGTTCTCGGCTTTTGTTCGTACTCTTCCAGAGAGTCCAGATATTCCTCGATCTCCGTCTTCTTCCTTGGCGCGCTAGCCATTCCCGTAGAGACCCCCTCCCTTGTACTTCCTTGTTGAGACCATACATAATAACCTAGCGCAATCCTCCTCAAAGTGAGGTGACATACAGAAGGGTGAGCTTCTACTTAATCCGGAAAAAGAGTAAGAATACGTCGTTCTGTTGCACTGTTGCCGGGGAGCTGGGTGCCAGGATGTGGCTCTCGAAAGGCCCAGTCAAGTGCTACCCTTTGAGTCATGAATGCGGGAAGGCTTGCTTAGTCTGCAGTTGAAGAGTTCCAATAGAAGCGCCATAAAGAGCCTCTAAGGTAGCAGCTGGCTTGATGCGAAATGGCTCAGGAAGCATGGCGGGAAGGTATGAGTACCGGTTAACCCCTTACTCTACCTGTCTTGAGTCGGATAGAGCCCGGTTCACCAGGCGAAAGAGCACATATCTTATTATACGACATTAGTTGCGACCTGTGGAAGGCTAAGATCAGGGAATTGGCGCTGCGTTCGTTGCTGCCTTGTTAAAGCAGTCAACCATTTGGACATACCTCTTTTCATTCGTGTTGCGTGCATATGATTCGCAAAGAAAAGCATCAATTAACCTTCTTTCACCCTGGATGATAGCTAAGTGAAGTTAGAATCTTTCGTTCATTCTTCTTTTTCTCGTTCCAACTATTATTGTATTGCACAATAATTCCAAGTTTCATCATAGGAAAAGAAGTGTGATTGGCCTTCGTTCATCTGTTCTTATCTGACTCTTTGTGCTATTCATGCTGCGATTCATGATTCGTAAGGTTGTTTGTCATACTCTTCTTCTGAATCATATCCCGCCACCAACTACGATTTCAAAGTGCACACCAAACGTGCAAAAGCATCTCTCGGATAGAACAGAGATTTATCACTACAACGGAGCTATCCGATCTTGCCAACTCTCAACCACCTCCGACCCTGCCTACCTATTCCGATATGGACAATCGAATGCGACAACCAACGCCGCATCATAAGGACATTCTCGTCTCTCTATGGTTGAGGTTTCGGCTGTGCTCTTTCTTTCTTGCCTTGAAGGAAGGATACGAAAAACAAGCCATAGATGGATCCCCATTTGCCTATATTCGATGGAATAGCCGCATGAGAGCACTTTTTCAGTCTTTTTGATGACCTGGTCGAGAGAGTACGATACATCGGTGTAAAAGATTGAGTTGGATCTGTGAGGTTGGTTATAGTAAGGCCTGGTCGGAAGGTGTTCTTGCCTCTATCATTAGCTCGGGTAGTAGGAAGTGATGTTCCCAGGCTGAATCGGGTCTCTCCTTAGGGTCGATTGTCCGTCTAGTGAGTTAGCGCTGAGACTTTCTCTCCCACCAGTCAAGTCAGGGCTGGTCATGGTTAAAATCAATGATATCTTTAAATTCAAGTTATACTCGCTACTAAAGAAAGAGGGTACGGTCGAAGCGAAGGAGTCACAAACCTTCAACTCATCGAGGAAAATTTTCTCTTTCGATTCGATTTGCTCTTGACGTAGTGGCTACCACCAATTTATCTAAGACTAATAGACGAGATGAATGCGCCCCGTGATGTGATTAAGAGAAACGGATCTTCAACTCTGAGTCCCAGATTATTTTAACTAACTGAGTCTGGAAACTAAGCGCTTCAACCGATGTCTTCACACTTCATCCCCGTATCGGAGACCTTCTTTCGTCTACCCTTTCCTGGGACTCCCTCTCAGGTCGATCTGGTTCACTCGTTGCATCAGACCTTCCCTCAACAGTTTAACAAACAAATCTTCAAATAGCTGATGTCGGGTAAGATTTTCAGTCTACCAGCTCATCTTATACCTACCGCCTATCGACCGAGTTTGGGGTTTGGGTTTAGGGAGCTCCGGCTTCTCCTTGTCGTTCTAGTCTAGTGCGGAGCTCATATTCTTTCATTTCTCAATAGGACCGGACCCACCCTCCTTTGGGTACACGTTTAGATCCACCCAACGTTCTATTACAATAAAATGGAATGAGAGTTGACTTCACTTATCTTGTTGGGGGGTACTGCCCAAGGAAAGGAAAAGGTGACTTCCGGATCAGGAATAATAAATAAAATGGAAACAAGATAAAATCGTATATCAAAACGACTTCTAGCATCACCGAAAGGATCGAAACCACATTCGTAGGCCGACAATTTTTCTGGATAGGTCGAACTATTGGAAGAAAATGGAAAAGGAACACCGAGGGGGATCAAAGAAACTAGCGAACTGATCACTAAATAGATAAAAATAGGTGAAAATTCGGACATCACCACAGCACACTTCGTTCTTTCGCTCCTTAGTCACCAACAAATCAACTGTAAACTGATTCTGAGACTTCGGAATGGAAAAGAGCAGAAAGGGGGGCTTTTAGGCATAAGAAAGCAAAAGAAAGGGCATCGTTCTCGGCTGGCCGGACATTTGAGTCGGCGCTCTCCTCAACCGGATAAATTAGAGCTAGAAATTTTTAACTTCCAAAGCATTAACTCAAAGGAGGAAAGTCCCCTCATGATAACTTGATCACACAAGGCCAATCGAATTATTCGGTCGAAAGCCCCAAAACTGGCTATCTTATAGCACGCAAGCCTACTCAACTAATTTAATAAGTAAAGGCCTCTTCGCATCGCAAACTAATAGAAAAAAACAACTACTAGACTAGTAGTTGAGTGCTCCTTGTTCTTCGGATCTTGACCGGATCCGAGCTTCCCAAGCTCTATGCTGTTGGGTGTTGGGGAATTCTGCAAGGGTCTTACCGCCTTCTTGATTGACTCTATTTGAGTCTTTGGAGTACTTTGGGATTATATTCCGCGCCGAGGATTTGTGCTTGTGGGCCGGGGTGAATATTGCAGACCAGCGGATCTGGTGGTCGACAATTGTTCGGACTTGGTAAAGGTTGTCGCGGCACCTGTAGTAGGACAGAGGACTTATCGCGATGCCCGCGGACCAATTTACGATGTCTTCGTCGCTGACGTTCGTCAAGCAGGCCGCGTGGATTGGCCAGGGCCTTCTTCGGCTAATGAGACCTCGATCCCGAAGCCTTCGGAGTATCTTTTTGATAGGCGCCTCCATTTGTATGGGGAATTCGCTGCTGATAGATCTCGCCCAGTGTCCCCCTCCTTCCCCCGCCGCCTTCCGACCCGCGGGAGTATACAATGACAACTTCCGGGCATGAGTGCCCGATCGTGAGACTGCCTGTTGAACGTCCGATGGCACCTTGCTCCGACCTGAGCTATGCAACAACGAGATCCCCTTTGATCCTTGCCGGATGTGCTTGATGGTCCCCCATAATACGCTCACTTGGGGACTTCTGATAAAAAAAATCAATATAATAATAATTTTTTTTGCACAAAATCAGTCAATAATTAATATTATCTTTTAAAATATTTTATAATTTCTTTATATATAATATAACTATAATAATATTAGTTTTGATCGTATTCTTTTTAGTAAATAAACTTCATTTGAGCACCATACGGATGTCATCCGCGCACACACACTGACACACACACACACATATATATATAATCTATATAATTATCTAATAATAAAATATTAGATCAAATTGGATTTAAAAATTGTTATTTTATCAAAAAAATTATTATATGAATAATATAACTTAATTAGTTGATTTATTTCTACATATTAATACAAAATTCAATTTCCTACATCCACAATATAAAAATACACAATTTAAAATGACTTTTCTTAAATCCAAGTGCAATTTCACAATTCTTTATATATTTTTTAAAAATTAAATAATTTATTCATAAGGATAATTTAAAAGAAATTTATTGATATAGAACATTAGAGGTGCAAGTATAAGAATAGTTCTAAAAATCTTCATAGAACTTTTAGCAGCACTTCAAAACTCTCAAAGTTCTTGAATTGATTGTCCAAGATTAAAGGTTGAACTTCTATACATTCTCTCTTTAGTTGTTCTTGGATGAATGGTTTATTTTCTAATAGTTATTTATATAAACGGTAAAAGTAAGTGATTATTTTAGAATAATTTGTGCATACGTCAAATGCAAGGAAAAGTATTAAAATATTTCATCAAAATTAATATTATAAAACGAGATTTACCGTTCATAAAAAAAAAACAATTCATAATTGTCATGACAACACTTGTTTAAGATCCAACTAAACAAAATACACAATGGGATATGGAAAATGGCAAAAAAGAATTATACAAGTTTTGCATAAATTACCCTCTATCTATTAGCAGTTCAGTGATATTGTAAGATTGAGACGAGAACAGGGGAATAGATTGATAAAGAATAATAATGTACCTAGCAAAAAAGAATAACCGGCACAAACATGTGCTTTCAACGTAGCCATAATTTTATAGTGACATGTATGATAGAAGCGTGCTTCCCGAAATATATTACTTGATCCAGATTAGACACTCCAAATAAGTATGCAGCCTCATGTGAGGGTAGCCTCAACATAATCCATGGCCTTTTTCTTAACATCTTCAATTCGTTCTTCATCACCAAAGGACTTTTCATACTCAAGATACTTCTTGAACAAGAACTGCACCACATCATCATCACACCACACCATCATTATACTATACCAATACCAATTACTGATTGATTGATGTTAGTACTAAATTAATGTTAATAATCTCCTCACCTTCATCTTCTTCGGAGGAAGGCTCAAACTTATTGCTCTCTCAAATAATGCGCGAATCAAATCCCCATCACCAAGCCGAATCTCCTGTTAGTTTTAAAACATTTAGCTACAATGAGACCTAACGAATATAGATTTATCTTTCCTTTAAAATAAATATATTACTTGATCCAGATAGACACTCCACAAATCTGTTCTCTTGGGATACTCCCGAAGCATTCCCTCAAACATGGATCTTCCCCTATCTGGAACACCACATTTAAACTCAAGAATCGCAGACTGTGAAATAAATTTAATATGCTTATGCCGCGGTAGGCACATAAGAGCTCGATTTACAACAGACTGAACCCCATCACTGTTTTCTTTCAAAAATAACTGCATCTTTCTTAGCCACACCTGGATGGATGCCAAACAGCAAAATATACATCACATTAGGGGAAAATTCTGAGGCATTAATATTAACGGAAAACCACACAATAATATGTGTCTACCTTGCATGACTTCTTAAACTTTCTCGTCATTTTTTCAAGAAGCACATCAGCCAATTTATGCTGTTCTGTTCTCTCATACATGCCCAGAAGCGCAAGATATACCTTTTTGGGATCACAATACTGCAATGCTCTCTGAAATACGTTTGAAACAGCTTCCTGAAAAAACAAAATTTTCAAGTTGAAATAACTTCTAAATACTCCTTTTCTTTAAACTAGCACCAGGAATAATCAAATTCTAAAATGAAAATGAATTGGGGGCCTGATCGTATTACCTCTGGAGGATTGCCATGCTCATTTTCCAAGTTGAAATAAGCAACCCAAATATTCAGCTTCTCAGACTCTTCTCTGATATTTATTGTTCTCAAAGCCCTGATATAACAGTCAAGTGATGAAAATAATGGGAAAAGCAAGAGATAGAGTTAAACCACTGTCATACATATATGAAGTCAGAAGTTATGAAGCATCCATGCTTGGGATAAACCCATGGAAGATTTTCATGCAGAAATTCAAAGATATGACAGAATTTAAAAATTTATCTACAGCTGAATTAGGTACCTTTCAGCAATAGAGCGTGCCTTCTCGATATCTGCCAAAGCAACCATAAATTCCATGTATTTTATCCATATAAAGCTGCTATTAGGAGAACTCCGGATAAGTTTCTCAAATTCATCGGTGCTCCTAGGGATGTCATTTGTTAGCAGCCTCTCCTCCGCAGATCTTATTTCACGCTCCCTTTACAGAACCATTAGTAAATTACACTTCAAAATCCACAGAAACCAACAAAAAAATGAAGCAAAAGTGTGAAACTGATACTAGTTCCTACATAAAATCAGAACAAAAGAAGCAAAAGTGTGAATCTTATACTAGTTCCTACATAAAATCAGAACAAAAGGATTCTTGTACAGTGCCCTTACCTCTCTTCCCTAGCCTTCTTTTTTGCTTTCTTTTTGTTTTTATCCTCAGTGGTATCTGCAGTGGTAGAATTTACCACACCTTGAGCAACACCAACTTCAACGTCAAAGCTTTCCATGTCATCCAGTGGAACCTCGAGGGGAGGCACAAAAGCCCTAGATTCAGCATCAGCTAGTATGGAGGAATGATGACAATATTCATCATTCGTGTTTCCTGAGCTGCTCTGTGGTAAAATAGTTGGTTCGGCTAGTACAACAGAACCATTCATACCAACAGCAAAATCATGTCCCTCTCTTGAAATTGAAAGTGTTTGTAATATTTCCTCATCTTCAATATATGATTTCTTCATCCCTAAAGAGACTCTGTTTTTCTCTTTATCCACCTGAAAGAAAACATCGGAGCCAAAGGTACATATCAATTGAAGGCTCAAGAATGTAAGACTCTCTATTTTTCCTTTCAACAACATTCTCTTGGACATGGGTGCTGACTAGTCGGTATTGAGTATTTCATTAGGAGTTTTACATATTAGTTCAAAAAAGTGGTCATATTTACAAATCGGCTCAAAATAATTACACAAATGTATAATTTTTTTCTTGCATATATGAATTATGATCATAATTTTATTTTATTTTTTTGCACAAACCAATTTGTAATTATTGTCATTTTTTGAACCATTTTGTAATTTTTCCTTTTTATTACTATGTCTCACCAATATTGTCAAAAAGTTATTTAATAACAATTTAAATACAACTTAATTTTTTAGTATATATAATTGCATAAATCAATGACTAATAGAACAACAATCAACGAGTATAAACTAGAAAAAAATTAAATGACAAGCAAAAATACACTATTAAGATAACAACACAATTCCAACTTCAAAATGCAAACAAATAGTCCAACTATACTAAGCACATGCTCCACAGTTATTTCACAACAGGAAAAAATAAAGGGCATCTAGCCCGCTTAGGTGAGACAACTAATGCATGGAATGCCTAATTTGCCAATTACACTAAATTAGGGTCGGTCGACGCTGCCTAGTCCTATTTCTGCACCACTGCTCCTGGATAATCATAACACACACTGCTTTTTAAATTTTAGAAAATGAAATGAAGTGGGGCCACATGAATAGCTTCAAAAGCAGCACTACCATCCAATGCAAAGGTGAGCATTTTATATTGCTTTTGTTTTACTCCCATCCATCCCAAAGCAAAAAAGAAGCTCATACAAATAAATTAAAGCAACCCTTCCATTTATCTTTCTGCCTACTGACATGAACGTGACAATGTTTGATTTGTAATAGTGGACTGACCTTCAAAACTTTGGCCGTCACACTCTCACCAGCTTTAAACTTTGAATGTAGATCATCTATATGATCATCAGAAAGCTCCGACACATGGCACAACCCAACCTACACAAAATAAAGAACCATAGTATATGAGTGCAATGAGAGTGAATCTAGTTCAATATATCGGCCCCTGTATATCGTGACCAGTGAGAATGAAAATATTTGACATGTAATTTGGATGGTAGATGCCAATAAAGAAAGATACAGATCCACGGACAACATGTGGTAAGGTATACACACATGCAACCCACTGATAACCACACGAAAAGCTCTTGACCAAAGCCAATAAATTTACTTGAACAGCTTCAAGCAAGAAACCAGTTATCATACCACGTTCGTGTGATCAATGGATATAAACAATCCATAAGACTCAATGCGCTTGATTTTTCCATGAACCAGATCTCCAGCAATAAATTGGTTTAGGTGATTAGTGTCTGACTTTGGTGCATCAATTTCACTAGAAGTCCGAAGGGTTACTTCAACACGCTTTGATGACGGTTCCACTGATAGCACCCTGCATCAGATGTCAGATTTACATACTGCCACCAACATGGAATTGTTTCAGTTAAGTATACTCACTTTCCAATTACAAGTTGTCCAACATGAAATTCCTTCTCTGGATATTCAACAAAATTGTCCGACAAATTAGAAAGGAGAATTTTGGCATCCAGCTTCCATGAAAGCATGATAAAGCATCCTTTTGCAGAGACATTTTTCACGTAACCCTACAGCAGTTAACAATGAAAAATCACAAAACAAACTGTAGAGAACATGAACAAGAATCAAAACTAAGACATTGGTACGCATGCTAGAAAAGTAAACAGACAAATGACTGATTTTGAGGTGAACTTTGTCCACTACTAATGCAGGATCTTGGCCACGTTGATGTGTGGTACTCAATGTATGGAAAAGTAGCACAGTACAGTACCTGTACAACCATATTAGGATGAAGGTCTGTTATTTTGTCCACATGCTTGATACAAGAGTGCCTGCAATCATGAACTTGAGTTGTGACGCACGGAACTCTAGGTATGTTATTATAGACGAGCAATGAAACTTTGATGATCAATGCCAGGCTGTCAAATTAACTTCCAAAATGTCAACATATCTCAAATTGCTAAGAAGGTTCTGATAACAGGACCTAATTATCAAGTTAAATCAACTTCCACCTAATAAGTATAGATTTACAATAATGTGCATCTAGCCTCTAATAGGTAATGCCAGCTCGTCCCCTGTATCCTACCCCTGGACCTAATTGGAGAAGATTGCACATATAAATAATCAACCTCATAGCTACATGTACAAATGACTAAAAATTTTAATGAAAACATCTCTTCTTTTATGATGCAATGACAGCATGTAGATTCATGCAGTTAAAACCATATAATTTCAATTCAGCAAGCAGATTTCTTCAACCCCTTAAAATAACATTGGCCTAAGCTAATCATCAAATATATATGGTAAACCAGTAATTCAGCAGTATATACTTACGACTTTATCAAGGCACTACCATTAGTACAACATGCATTCACATACCAGTTTCTTAGAAAAGGCTCATGACAATGTCATGCAATCACTCACCAGTATCTAGATACCAATGTAAATAATTGTCAAAGGAATGCAAGGAAAACTTAGGAACCAGTTGCAACATAGGTATGTGATCCATATGGTCACTAAAAGCTATCATGTCAAATAGGAAGTATGAGTGATAAGACAAATAGCTATTTTTTCATTTGAAAGGACAGACAAATAGCTTTTAAAAACAGTTCACTAATCCATACTCAGCAAAGATATGAGCTTACGTCCTGCCATTGAGCTTGGCGGATTTCAAGTCACGTGAAACATCAGGAGTTGTTCTCAAGGATAAGTCAACATGGACAGCTCCCTTAAAAGCACAGTTAATCTCCATAACTCTACATTTTACAAACTGTCCTACATGATAACCAGAAAGTGGGTTTGAGACCCATGAGTCTGTCAATTCAGTAAAATGAACCTTCCCATAATGGTGCTGATCAAGTTGGACCAACAATCCACCAACACCAGGAAGAATTTTAGAAACCTTGCCACCTACAACACTGCCTTCAACTAAATGGCTTAATGTTCCTTTAAGCTCCTCAGACGCACCAACTGGATGCTCCAAGACTACACGAAGTAACTTCTTATCCTTATTCACACTGATTACAAAACCAGAAACAGCTTTACCCACGTAAAATCGCTTTTGGAAATCTGCAAGTTCGGGAGGCTCACAAGAAGAATCGAGAATATACAACTGAGCCTTTACATCTCGAGATACAGTCAACCAGGCCCAATCAGGGTCAATCTTATACACAAAACCAGAAACACGCTCGCCATATGAATAGTTGAATTCTTCAGAAGATAGCTTCTTATCTATTTCATTGTAACCTGTATACAAAATGCAGTCACCTAAAATAAAAATAAAAACACAATGCAATGCAATTAAAATAAGTTAATAACAGACTTCCTAGCTGTATTTAGCAATGGAAGGGATAAGCATTTACTAATGTTAGTTTTATTTAAGACGAAACATTTTGATTAGAAATTTAGAATAGAAAGGGATACAAACCTTGATAAATCACATAAGAACAGACCTAAAACAAAATAAGAATTCCAATTATCCTCTTTCTTCTGAACTTCCAACTACTTGGAGCATTCTAAATTCTCAATCTCAATAAAAGAGGAAACTAAATATAAGGAATGGAAAATTATCCATTAACTACAAAAACAAAATTCACTACCATGTATTCACATTGAGAACAGAACTACTGCTGGAAATTATTTAGTGATGTCAGTAGTAATATGTCACGCAGATTACTTTTGATCTCCATAAGTTGGACAATTTTTAGCATGCAACTGCTATGACATTGATTCCAAGGATCAATGTTAGTCGGCAAATAAAAAACTTCAAAAAATTGTATCACAGTTTTAGGCTCTTGAAAATCATTGCTGAATAAATGGAGAGGCCAGTCTGCATATGTGCTGTCTAAGTTGGAGACATGACAAGATCATCAGTCAATCAGAAGAGTACAATTACAATATTCATATTCTCACTTCCATATTTTCTGTGAAGAGAAAGAGAACATATAATATGGCTGATTTAAATGCAGTCTTAAATATCAAGAAACTTCTAAGAATACATGCTTTGATGACTACCAGTATTGGTTTTAATTTAAAAGCTTACGGTTCTGAAAATTTTCAACTCTAGATCTATCAGCAGAATCATCATGCTAAATATGAGCTTCAGATGAACAGCATTGTTTACCTTTAAGCAAGGATGGCTTGATCGATAATTCAAAACCTCCTCTAATGTTGTCAAGCTTAATACCCTTTGAGACAATCCTTGCAGTCAATGTTTGTCCAATTCTGTAGTTACTCAATGGGCTTTCAGCAGAATTATCATCAGTTGCCTGCCAAAAAGAAAGTAAAACATAAGAAACAAAGGAGGCAACACATGTTCCCAATCTTGACAGTTAGAAGATAAAGACTCACAACCTCAGTTACATGTATTCTTCCAAGAAATCCAGATCCAAATTTCACGCGGATTTCAAGAGGCTTTAACTCAGTAATCTGAAAATCAATCAGAGAAAATTTAATTGTAGCAAATTATCTGCATCCAAAATTATGGTTCCCAACAGAAGCAAATGAAATAATTTGAACCTCTGCTTGAATGAGAGATCCAATATCATAGCTAGAGTTCTTCTTTGCACGCTTAGAACTAGATGTCTCCACACCATCACTTAAACATTTGAGAAGCAGCAGCAACCTCCCACCAGTTGCAGGAGCTGGAAGAGCCGTTATAATGGCTGAGATACTGCACCCAACAAAAAACATGAAAATTATGTATAGAACCTAGAAACCAAGACTATAGTTCACAGCATTACAGAAAGGACCTCAGTTCAAAATTAAATTTAAACCATGCCAAGAGAGGCACTTTTTTCATGGCTTAAGCAACATGTTTATAGCATGAGATGTTCCATCGTGCTAGTATTTGCCACCAATGAAGGCTCCCTATTTAAACATAAACTCTGAAAGCAGTCTCTCAAAGAAAGGAAGGCATTCTAGAATAGCTTCAAGAAGACAAGTCAGATGTTGCTGAATCTGATGAGCACTTTGATATGAGATCAAAAATCAGTTATTTACATAACTGCATATGGGATGGGCCGAGCAAAGCCATTCCCCTATCTTTGAAGTAAAACTTTTTATCAATATTACTGAACAGGCTCTTTGGAGAGGCTCCTGAACCTGCCGGTCCGTAGCTCAGTCTATACAATCATATCATTTCTGATGTCTGAATCAGAAACAACACATTCTATAGACACTACAAAATCAACATTTTTAGGTTAACCTCTTTTTAAGTTTTTTGTATAATCTTAACAATAAAAAATTTCCTTTCAGCGCTTGCTCTTAAATAATATTTAATTCTTATTAAAAAGAGTAAAGAACTGTATAAGATATTCCTTTTCTGCCCTGGTCCAGTTGCTTAATAGGGCCAAGTGATCAAGGTAAATGGTAGGACTTATGCAATCTGAAGATAAAAAGTTCAAAAATGCAGAAAACGTGATGTGTTATTTTTTTTCAACAAAAATCATGCATCATAGATTGATATCTACACACACGATTCATTTCCTCAATAAGGTAACTATTAATTTTTTCTTTTTAAGTAGCCACAGTCTTGACTGATGCTTGATTAATCGTTCAATAGTTTGAGAGGCAAGGATTAGAAAACCCAAATAAAACAAAAAATATGGTCAACTGAGCTGATATGCACTCTGTATATGTTTATATAGACACGGTCAGCTAACTCTAGTTTTCATGTTCAGCTTCACATTAATTTGTCTGATACTTGGAACTATTTGTCAAGCAGGCATGCTAAAATCCGCATGCTAACATGATAGGTTAAGCAGACATGCCCTTGTCTAAGTATTTAGAATACGTCATTACCTATCTAATACAATAGCGTAAGGCATGCATTATTAGCTAATTGTTGCAAACTCTATTTATACTAACAGCCAAGAAACTTGTGACATTGCACCAAGCATTTGAAAGTTTTCTATGTAACATTCGAGTTTACCAGCCACACAAATTCAAAAAAGTTCCATATCATTTAAAGCAACCAGCATTTGCACCATTACCTCTGCCCATGGGCAGATTATTTAGGAGGCAAATTTATTTATAAACTAACCCACAAGAAACATGTGATGTTGTTCCAAACAATTGAAAGTTTCTATGCACTGATGTACATTGCTAAGAGTTAACTAGTCACCCAATTCAAAAGGGTGTGTATTTAAAGCAACCAGCATTCGAAATATTACCTCTGCCCATGGGCAAATTGCTTAGAAGGCAATCTCTGGGTGTTGTAATCAGTTAGTGATGCATAGCCTATGGTGAAATCGTAAGCTGGAAGAGAGAGAACCTGTTTAGGAGAAGGAGGAAAGGTTTAGCATTCACATAAACACCATGGCATATCAAAATAAAATGAATAATAAAGGGAGTCTACAACTCACCACGTAATTTTCCTTCACAATCTCAACAATTGCGTTTACCATTTGATTCACTTCTAACTCCTTATGAGCTTCTCTTTTGCGTTTCTGGTTACAAGAAAATAATAATTAGGTACAAAGAGTCAAAGCCTTTGATGAAGAGCAACATTTAATACCTATACGGCCTCACAAACACAAAGGAAAGAAAGACTTACTAAAACAGTCGCACAATTATTGTTACAAAACCATGCGAGAGAATGAAACAACATGTTAAGTCTTAGAGAAACCTTCTCTAATATACTTGATACTTAAAGGCAAACCTTCTTAAGAGTTTTTACAGTAGAGCTCTCTTCTTTGGAGCTATTGATGAACTCTGCTTTCAAAGACATATCAACAAGGCGTTCAATCTTCGAAACATCAAGAACTGCAGCTTTTACAATCACGCCGTTCTCCACAGTGGTTCCAGCCACTGCAAAAGGATTATATCTATCATTTTTATACAAGATCCCAAAAAAAAAAAAAAGGCATACACAATTTTAGGTTAGTGACTTACAGTGATAATGTGAAATGAAGCCATAGATATCATTATATTCATCAAAGCTGATAACAACACCAAAATCCTTGATTTCATGCACTTTCCCTTCTACAATGCTACCAAAACCAAAATCATCCACCCATTTCAATCGGCTGTTGTCAGAGTCTAATGCTTGTAACCTTGCAATCTGGCCAAGAAGTTTAAGGTGAACTCAAAGTAACAAGTATAATAAATTCCTACAGAATAAGTAGTAATATTACCCATACCCCCAACAAGATACACATAAAGACAGTGATTGCAGGCAGATTTTACAGTAAGGACACTTGTGGAAATTCATAGCGATGAGATCAATAGGTAAGGTAACAACCCCAAACCAATTAAAATATCAACTTTCACAGCCACTCAGTGGCTCCTAAAAGAAAGAAAAGGGTCCTAATTCAGAGCTATCCCAGAAGCCTGGCATTCAGGCCTATCAGCCGGACAGGGAGCCTCCTAACTTCAACAACAGTATTCACCCTCCCAAAACAACCAACAAATGGACTGAACTTCTAACATCTGCAGTCTATCTCTCCAATTAACCAACAAAAGGACTAAACTTTCACCACTCACATTTCCCTCCAGCATAAGAAGATTAATGGTAAATAAGAACTCACTAGCATAAAAAAAACAATTAGTTCAATCAACTCGAAAACAGACAAGTAAAAGATATAACCAGGTAAAGGACTATTTCAGGTTATGTAAGAACGTGCTTCAAAAAAAAAAAAAATTTAACCAGTTGATCACTTTTGCTACATATACAACTAATTACCATCCTAATACTCAACCAGATGTTACCTTTTCTTCCAAAATAAAGTATTCTTGAATTAAAGATGCATCAGTCGAACAGCACAATGACTGCTTCAACGATAGTGTTATTCTACCTGTATCACCAGCAACCTGGAAAGAAATAAAAGAAAAGATCAAACAAGAAGAATCCTGAAATTCTCCATGTAAAAACTAAATTTTGATATTGGGTCTACATCAACTATGTTGCTGCGAACAGACTGCCCTACGTAAAAGACCTCAGTAAGATCCGATCTCCTGTCATCAATAGCCTGCATAACATCCCAAAATTCGGACTTAAAGTAAACAGTGAATCCATAGTTATACAATTAGACAGATGAGATGCTGTTGATGCCATACCTTACTTTTGGGAGCAAAACCAGTTAAACGTCCAATAAAGCGAACAAAGCATCCAGTATCAATTATATTACAGATGTAACCCTGGCAAAATGTATATGAGCCAAGAATTGAAGGATAAGATGAAAAGCTTATGAACTCATGTTCCCAAGAGGTCAAAATCCCTGGTTGACCTCCAGGTATTGAAATATTTAGCTATAATGCCTGACTGAGAAACAATGCAATAAGAATTAAGAACATTGTCTAAAGCATTTTTAAGTAATTTGGCTAACAATCAACAAAAATTAGGTAAAAAGAAAGCAGAAAATTCTTACATGAACCACAGAATGGCAACTGATTTGGCCAACATCAAGAGGAAGCTGCTTGTTTGAGTTAACTAGTGAATACTTGGCAGTTAGTATAAGGTTGTTTCCTTCAATATCTGAAACATATTCAAGTCAAGTATAAGTACTAAAACACGACAGAATACCCAATTCCCACATTGTACTTTCCACCCAAAAGAAGGTCAGTTATGGGTCTGCTGCATTTGCTTTAGCAAGCAAAAAAAAAAAAAAGAACACAATTTATTCTTTATGATCCATTACTCCTAAATTTTCGTGTAATTCAAAACAAGAACCATGCTTTATATAATCCCATTGTTCCAATTCTCATCTATTGTTGGATTAGTAAAAAAACAAAAACAGAAGACGTGTGGACAAAGATTCCAAAGAGAAGTTACTGTGACAAGAAAAACATAAGAAAACAACTCGCAGAGGTCAATCTTAATAGGTGTTGAGGGTACAATGGAAAAGATTACCAAGAACCAACAGCTTATCAAAGTGGTATCCTGGCTTCAGAACAGACATCAATAAAGTGGCAAGCCCTGATATACAGAGAGAAACAGGAGCAAAATTAAAATACAAAAACTGAAGACCTGCAGAATCATAGGGATAAGCAGAACATGGTGGAAAATACCAAATTAAATCAAGAAGTTCAAGCTAACAAGGGCATCAAGTTACCATGATTGTCTGCCAAATGTTCAAGAAAGATAGTGCCTTTCGTGCAACTAGCATCATTGACAACCACTATAACTGCATGAGGTGATATACTATCGACAACTCCAGAGATTAGGCTGCCTGGTTTGATGCTCTCATCCTTTGATGCCCTATCATATATTTCAATAGGAAAAGGGAGTGATGAGGAAAACCATGTTTTTTGTGTGTGACACAAATATTACAGGGTTCAAAAGTAAACAAACCTTGTAGGTGTCACGTTGAAACTGAGATTTATTCGGCGTGAAGCAGGAATACATTTAATAACTCTACACTTGACAACTTGTTCAACATGACACACGGAATGTATGTCACTGCCTGGACTTAAACCAAGTTCTGATCTGTAATAGAGTGCACCTTAAAGTTCAATATTATGTTAAATAATCAAACAAGCATTAATATGTTATTTCCTCAAATTATTCAATGGTGCCAAGCGCAGCCAGAGTAGCACAGGAGAGATATGCTCAAGAAAATAATATCACACAACAATATCCAGACATATTATTTCTGATGTGCAGAAAACTGACCTTGGGGCAAATCCTTGAACTCCATTGTAGAAGCGAACAAAGCATCCATGCTTCTCAATCTTTGTAATCCAGCCATGAGTGACTAACCCATCAGTCGCATCAGCATAAGAACTGAGAATCTCTAGCTTTGATTTCACCTGAAATAAACTCAGAACAAATACTGTAAAAACCAGGGGACAAGTCAGGTTCCTGACAAGATCTGCCAAGTACAACTTAATTTACTGATTCCATGAGCAAACAATTCAATAGAAAGTTGACATCTATGAACATTTAGACTTAAAGAGCTATAAACGCACAAATCGTGAACATGTATACAATACTCAGACCCATATAAGAACTGATGACGTCAATAATTGACTTGAACAGCCCTATGCAGGTCCAGGATGAAGTTAAAGTTATGGTTTAAATTTCACAGTATATCACCAAGGCCGATTCCAAGTTGAACTGTTTAACCAAAGGTTAGTAATAAGAGGTTTTATGTGGCTCTTTCAACATTATGAAGAACTCATAATCAAAATTAGGATCCATATGTGGAAGATATCAACCTCAACCTTAAGAACTTCACACAAGGTTAAGTGAAAAAGAATGGGCATTCCACAGACCAGGTTAAGCATAAAACACATATATCAGAAAAAGTAAAAGACTATTGGACTAAATTTAAAAATATAGAAGCCAAAAGAAAGCATACAAGAGTTTTCTTGTGTGTAACAGTGATTCTCTTTGACTTGCCACCAAGAACACGAAATACTAACTCAATTCCAACCTGCAAAATGTTAATAATAGTTAGCAATTAGAAATTTAGAATTGACAAAAAGAACCAAAATTACCATTTTGCCCACAAAAATGCAGAAGAGAGTCTCCAACAAGAACTTTAACAACCTGAAATTTTTTCCTAGGCTTTGCAATTTCAAACTCTGACATATGGCGGAGAGGACATAGGGCTTTGACACCACTAGCTAATTGGACAATTGCACCAAAACTGTCAACAGCAATAACTTTAGCTTTTACCACCATTCCTGGCTTCACATCAGAGTGAGTGAACACTGAACCCTCCAAAGCACTAGTCTGTTTAGAAGAATAAGTAAGGAATGATCTTATGTGTTAATCATTTCAATAGCAACTGATCACGTAATTAAAAATGAGGTGAACATCTGTTATTGATTTCCCTTCAATCCCCCCCCCCCCCCCTCATATTTTATGGCCCTGTACTCCATCAAACAATTTTCACACTTAGATCTGTAACTTTAAGTTTCACCAATTCAAATACATACATAAAAAAAATTCCAATACATACTCAGTGGATGTGAACTTGTTTCACAATATTACTTGTCAGCAAAGTATATTATTGACAAAAAAAGCACAAACTACCTTTAAAGTACCAGTTGCAAGGCCTTCCAAGTGTCTATATCCATGTACTCTGACACGTACAGAGCTTCCTTCCTTAAAAATCTTCTCCAATTTAACTTCCTTATCAGCTATGTCAGCTGCCTGAAATTTTCAAAATAAAATTAGGACTGGCAAATCAAGACCATTTATATGTTCGCAGCTCATAAGGAGTTGATTTTTAATAAAAAATTACATTGACATAAGCAGGGGTTGGAACTGGTAAAGTAGGAACTTCCAGTAGAAGGCCTGACCCTTTATCAACCCTGACTACTCTAGATTGGTCAAATATATCTCCAATCTTCACAAGCTGCTTGACAAATAAGCTCATATGAGTGAGAAATTGTTCTTTTTCTTCTACTCTGAAGGTATCAGGGGAGGAATGTCAAGAAGCAGGAAGAGATTAAAAAACAGCAGAATATCAAAGGCAACCAGCTAAAACAATCAAACCGAGAACTTGAATAGACAAATTTTGAGTATAACAAGAAGCTAAAAAAGAGAACATAAAGAATGCCGCAATAAAGGTGTACCGTACTATGTAAAACAAACTTACAGATGACGGAGCCTTGTTGCTGACAAGGTGTGGATTCAGTGTTAAGCCAACAGCCCTAGTTGAAGGATCGATAAACAAGATTCGGGCATTGAACTACACAACAACAAAAAGAGATTGGAAACACCAACATCAACACTCATTGAAACTAGAAAAGGACAACAAAACAACGAAATTAGATCATGTCTATGAGACTAATGTATGAACTCCAACAAAGGACTCTAAGAACCACTGAGAAAACAAGTTCAGTAACTATTTAAATAGGAGCAATCTAGGCCAGATTATATCAACCCATGATAAATGCCTAAGGTAGAACTACGGTAGCAGAAAAACATCCTCGAAGCCCAAGTTCATCTAATATAAATTTAAAACAATATTACCTTCATATTTTTGTCATAACCGTTCTTCCAGTTTGAAGAAGGAAAACTTTTATCGAGATTAAATAAATCAACCTGTAAATGAAGATATATCATTCGAAAGATAAAAAAATAACATATGTAATATTTTGACCATAATTACAATGTGACATACAGTTCCAGTAAAGTAAGTAAGAAATGATAGCATGATGCCATTTTCAAGGGTTGACTGGACACGAGCATTAACCATCATGCCTGGAACAAGAAGATCTATTGAAATACCCTTAAGCTCCTTGGTCTGCATAAGTAGTAAGTACAGATGAATTAGTAGAAGAATGGCCTCCAGAACAATGAATGCAGGCAACCAAGCAAGAAACATACCACACACTTTGAAACCATGTCAGGGTCAGAACACAGATGGACTACTTTCCGAGATCTGTCTACACTTTTTACAATCCCTTGTAAAAGTTGGCCCACACCTACTTCAGTGTTTCTTCTCTCTACAAGTTAAGAGGATGTGAACAATGAGCATATGCTGGAGAAAAGCTCAACCCCTAAATCTCCCTCATTGTTTGTAGAATTATATTCTAATTTCTAAAAGACATCACATTATTAATTGTGATCATCTTGATGCACGAATAAGATTTTAACTAGACATGTTTACTGCATTAAGTACAGTAATAAATTTCAGATTATCATACAGTCCTGCCTAATTAGGATACCGTGACCTCCAAAACTACTAGCTGATTAGCATCATTATACAGCATTAACGAGATCAAAAGTAGGGAATGCACAAACAAATGTCTACGGACGCATGCATATGTTCCTTCAATTTTGCTTGATTCACATTATACTTGGAATATCACGAACAAAAATAGGGCCCAGCAAACCGTCATAAAAGTTTTAATGATATTCTGTCTTGAAATACAACACATGTTAAACAATTTCAAGCATCGCAGACCATCAATTACCAGATAGGTTGAGCTTCGGCATAAATCCAGCAAAAGAAGGCAATCCAAAATGAAGCATAAAACCATGATCCTCAATGCTTTTGGCATACGCACTAAGCACCTGTATTTTAATAAATCATGTAAAAGGTGTCACTATACAACCTGCTAAAATAAGCTAGAAAATAATATATAACTACCTCAATGTGTAAATAACATGACTGTCTCTAAATGGAGGAGGGAGCAGAAACAAGTAAACTCTTCAGTCAAAAAATTACATAAAAGGAGTATGTATGAAAAACAGGGCTTCACAACAGTGCAGAGAAAAAGACTGTCTATGTACATAAGTCTAAAACCCAATGAACATAATTATAGCAGTATTAATAATACAATCAAAATTTTGGTTAAATGATTTAATTCAATTTTAAATTCAAGATAAATTTCAGAATATTTTGGAATCCAATAACATCCTATTCTAAAAGTTGAAACTCATCAAGTCTGATCTCTTCAACTTGGTAGGAAATCTTACATATCCAAAGCAAAAAAAAATATTACTCCATCCGTCCCACTACATGTTGCTCATTGCTTTTTTACCTTTTTTGGAAACTACTATTCACTTCTTTATTATTATTTTCAATACTTTTTACACTATTTTCATTACGTTTTCACTTTTTTCCATCACATCACTTATACTTTTTCACTTTTTCCATTACATCACTTATACTTTTTCACTTTTTCCATTACATCACTTATACTTTTTCACTTTTACCTTAATTCGTGTGCCCAAAAGCAACGAGCAATTTATAGAGGGACGGAGGGAGTATATCATATAGAATATTGCTAAAACTTTAGTGATCTAATAACCAGAGAACGTGCAACCTCTTTTTTACAAACAGTTCGCGAACACCCAAATATAGAAAAGTACAAACCACAAATTGGTCACCTTTAATCAAGCAACTCAATCCATGAGCCAGCCTAGTAACTACCACAAGTTCAATGCGGCTAAACTGATATGAAAAACATCAAAATACCATAGACAGCAAAAACAACCAAACAAAACTTCTTTAAACATGAGTAATGCTTATATGAGGCTACACCCTTTAAACTACTTACCATTCCTTCTTGAATAGAATCCAATGTCAAGCTTCTGTGCAATATGGACAGACGCAAAGAAAGCCAGATCTTTCTTTGTGCTAATTCTTTTCTATCATCATCTACTTGCAGTACAATGCAAGACACAAGCTGCCCTTCATAATACATTTTAGAAATGAAGCTAGCCTCCACATCCTGCCATGTGGAGAGAGTAAAATCAGACAGAAAAGAGAAGCAATCTTGAATATCATCGGTATCTCGGTGTATCACTCTCCAGGAAAGGAAAAGCAAAAGAGACATCTAGTTCATGATAAATATTTGGGGAAACGGTCAAATTCAACCATCCTCTCTCAGGATAACATACGGCCCTCATCTAATTTTTTGTTCATTTAAAACTTTTTAATCAGATAGATAAACCCTTACATGTTATGAGAACAAAACAATTGAACCCATCCTTCTGTAATAAATGAAATGTCGCTAAACCTTTCCAAAAAAAAAAAAAAAACCCACAACCACAAGGGTAGACATTGTTCCTTACAAAATGAATGTGCACTTGTCCCACCACCACTCTGCATCCAATAAACCTCTTCGTCACCTTCGGCGCTGATTTTACGCCAACAGTAAGTGTCAACTTGCGGAATTTTCATTTCCAAAACTCCCCAGAACCCAGCGAACAACTTTAAAAGCTCCCCACCCTCTGGTTCTTCATTTCGGCTTTCAGCCTTTCACCTCTCATTTTTTTCCTTATTTTCAATAAATTTGTTTAATTTCTTAGTCTGATTTTTGTAATCTAAAACAAATTGTTTAAATGGGCCAATGAGGAGAAATCATCCATGTACTGATTGCAATACTAGATTTTGTCTGGTCTTGCGGGAGACGGTTGGACACAATACAGGCATTATCTTATTCATGTACTAGAGTTTTAAATGAAAAACTAATTTTTTTTAATTTAAATCTGTCACCAGTCAAGAATTTGGAACATATGCTAAGGGACTTGAGGGCTAAACGTTCTCTATTGACACTGTCTCCTTCATGATAGAGGAAGCGGTTCATATAATTGATATTTTGAAGCAAAAGGGTTTTCATAGATAAAAAAGATGGCGGGCTTATGTGATCCTGAGATATAAGATTAGTAACACAACACTTAACCATGTCCCCTACGAAAACAGTAATCATTATAAGAAAAATCATTAAAAAATTCCAATGAAAAGAAAAGTACCCCTTGTACATCAGCATCCAAGATGGGATCAAATGCATCACATGCACGCACTAGTCCCCTTAAGCCACCTGGAAGATTGACTACAATATCTTTCTCATTCACTTCAGTAATTACGCCCCACAGCTTCATTCCCGCAGAAACATTCTGAAACACATCACGAAGAAGGTTGAAGTTAAAATTTCTTTCCATAATATAAAACAAACAATTTTGTAATGAATTTTTAATTCCTACGAGCGAAGTGAGAAAAGCCACCTAAGTCAATAATTCACATTATTTAATAAAAAAACTCAATGGAGATTATACAAAATCATTCACTTCGATAGTTTGGCTTCATCATATTTTATCCACATGAGAAAAAAACAACTGCATCCTATTTTGAAGATGTAGTGGCACTGTGGCAGATAATATGGAGACCAAATAAACAGGATACACCAATCATACAAGTAATGTCATTAGCTCACACCACAAATTCATATACTGGAAACCCCCCCCCCCTAACCACAGAATTAAGACAAGTGGCGGCGCACAAGATTTGTGTGTTTTGCAAATTATGAAGTCAATTAACACAAGAATGCACCAATATATGAGATGATATAACACTAGTCCTTTGAATCATTTTTCAGCAATGATCTGCATCTTATTCCACATTTGCCCAAGAGCAATAATGAGTGTCTTTGATTTTCTAAGGAATCTGGAGTATATAAATAGATTATTGAGTTAAGGATTCTCAAATTTGTTACTTCGGGAAAAATCAAAGGTCAACCACTCCAACATAATTTAATGAACAAAAAGGTGCTCATGAATGTGTCAACTTTTTATAGCTCTACTTGCATTAATTTTTGTTATAGACATATTTGAGATGGCAAGGAACACGGAGAGAGGAAACCAAGCATACCTTAAGAGTAATTTTATTAGCAAACCTTGGTAATTTCCCTGTAACTCCATCTCCAAAGAGTGATCCCAAATCTTCCTCTGTGGAATGGAAACTATTTTGCACTTTTTTCTCCTTCTTCCTTTTCTTCAACACTCTCTGTTCTGTCTCAAAGTCTTTGTTCGCTCCTTCCCTAGCCCCATTTCTCTCTTCTCTAGTCAACAAACTTCCTCCTCCTAAACCGTAAAAGGAAACAAACTACAATTATCACTCTGCCAAATGAATTGAGTACAAGTGTAAAAAAACAAAAAATTGAAGTCAGTGGCCTTTATTCTGCAAAAAAAAAAAGAGGTTGTGTAGCGCTAAAAGATATTGAGACAACAACCGTGTATTATTGCTGAAGTGCAATAAACTTTCACTGTAAACTCAGGAAATACGTAAAGTCAATCAAATGCAATATGCACATAGATTATATATTGAATTCATGCACAAGAGAGAGAAACCTCTGGGGAAGTCGGGGGCATCATCTTCAAGGTGAAGAGGCAATTGGGATGACGAAGCTGCAAAACTGGAGTTGCTTCGAAGGTTATTTTTGGGTTTAGATGAAATTTTCTTTGCAGGCGGTGCCATTTTGAATTTCTCACTTGCAGCGGATTCTGATTATATGGGCGTAATACACCATTAAAAAAAAAACCAGAAGTTAATAGAATGCAAATCATATAAATATCAACGAAAATGGAACATGTAATCTAAAAACACAAAAATATATAGCACCTGTGAGCTTGAGCATGTGCAACTAGCCAAATTGTTAAAAAAACAATCGAGGTGTACGAACTTTGGGTAGCCTCAGTCCGAAACCATTGTTATTAAGGCTCCAAGGCGCAATAGTATAAAAATAAGAAATAAAAACTGTTCTCGCAGGATAGCAGTCGCATAAAAATAAGAAGAAAAAAACCTAGCCGGGCTCTTGCGGCGGCGAGGTCGGCGGCTTGCGGCGCTCGCCGGAGGCTGGCAGCGCTGGTCGTTGGTGGGATGGGTGGCTGGAGTACAGCAGCAGACGGCGAGATGAGAGGGGGAAAACTAGGGTTTTTAAATTATAAAAATGTGGTATTCTTAAACTCACGCTTTTTCCAACCATTTTT
>JAPKLY010000199.1:110276-154032 GCA_026898435.1 Prunella vulgaris
CGATCCCCCGATCGAAATTCCTTTTCTCTACTGTTTGCAAAACAAAACCCATCCGTTTCTGATATTTTTGCAAACCCTTTTTCCAAAACGAATTCCTCGAAACCCTCTGTTTTGGGAAAACAATTCTGGAATTTTTTTTCTCACCAGAAACTCAGGAAATCAAAATCGGTTACAAAAACCCAGGACACAATTCTGATTTGCAAATTTTTCTTTTTCGAAAATAGAAAATCAAAGTTTATTTTTCAAAACCTGGATTCAAAGCAAAATTGTTTTTCCAGAAAACAATTCGATTTCAAAGCCATAAATCGAAAATCCCCAAAATCTGTAAATTTTGAAACCTGGCGTTTTGATTTGTTCACTGAGACTCGCCTAATAGCCGTCGCCGCTTATGTGTCACGCGCCGCCGCCTCTGTTCGCTAGAAAACGAACGATGGCAAGTAGGCCCCCTGAAGCGGGCCGCGACGCCTCCGTTGCGACGCCACCCATGCGCGCCACGCTTCCCCGTGCGCCCGCGGCGGCTGCTCACTGCACGCTCCGCAACGGCGGCTAAACAAATTGCGTCGGCCATGACTAACGGCGGCTACGCTACTGTTGCGACAGCAACGAGCCTATACGCGACGGCGCGAGTCCTTGCGTGCATCCGCGAACGGCGGCAGAAAGCCCCCCTCCGACGACGCGATGGCCTCTGTTCCGGCAGACGGCGCTGCGCGCGGCAGGTATGCGCGATAGCCAGGCGGCGGACGGCGAGCCCCGAGCCACGTCGAACGGCGACGCCGCATCTGATGGCGGAAAATCAGCCCCAACTTCGCGCTGAAAATCCGCCCACGTCCGCCTTGACTCATTCAATCTTGATCCAAGACTCTGAAACCCTATTGTTTTGGGTCATTAATTCATGGTTATGGGCTTCCTTTTATTTGTTTGGGCTTAATAAATTCAGCAGTCCAGACCCTTAATAAAAACAAAAAAATGTTTTGGGGCTTGATTAACAATACCAATAACTTTGGTATACTGGCCAGTTTTTGGGCATCCCTTATTAATCAAAATGGGTCGTGCCCTACTAATAAAAAAATCATTAATTAATAATAATATTAATTACTTAGGCCAATTTTTTTTAATTGATTGGGCATTTTATTTTTAGTCGATCCTAATTAATTTGGATCCTAACAATTATTTTTGGGTCTGTTGTTCCATTAATAAAAATTCATAATGGTATTATGAAAACCCAAATCATCAATTTTTTTAAAAGGCCTTATCCAATAATTATTTTTGGGTTCAAGTCCCATTAATAAATGTCTCACAAGTCATACACCCAATCCTTTATCAAATACACCCCTATTAATAAATTGTCATTGCATTTTATCTTAAGCCTTATTCCTTTTGTTACAAAACAATTATAAATTCTAAATTTATTAATTCCTTTCTTTGTGGCAACAAAAATGTCAAACATCATCAAACGTGAATTTGATGAACTGGCACTAGATGGCCACAATTACTTGACATGGGCTTTAGACGTTGAAATCCACTTAGCTTCAAAAGACTTATCCGACACCACCACTCAAGGGTGGAAATCCACTACTGCCCAAAAGGCACAAGCTCTTATCTTCTTAAGACATCATCTTCACAAAGATCTTAAGAATGAATACCTCACTGAAAAAGATCCATCAATGTTGTGGAAATCCCTCCAGGATCGATTCCAACAACAACAAAATATGATCCTCCCCGAAGCCAGACATGCTTGGACAACACTTCGTTTCCAAGACTTCAAGTCTGTGACGGAGTACAACTCCGCCCTATATCGCATAGTTTCACAGCTCAAGCTGTGCGGTGAACCGATCCCTGATGATCAGTTGATCGAGAAAACTCTTTTCACATTCCATGCTAGTAATCTTGTACTCCAGCAGCAGTACAGGGCCAAAGAGTATCAAACACACTCCGACCTCATTTCTGCACTTCTAGTTGCAGAAAAGCACAACCAATTGTTGATGAAAAATCACAATACTAGACCGGTTGGCTCACAAGCTGTGCCTGAAGCACATGCTACTCGGAGGAACTCTAGAGGCCGTAAACGTGGAAACGAAAATGAGCCGAGTGGGGGATGCGGATCGATCCGAAGTCGAGGCCGTGGTAGGGGAAGAGGTAGAGGTCGCAACAATGCACAATCTAGTGCAACTGAAAAGAATGCACCTCAAGACAAACCATCAAGCTCAGGTGCACAGAATAAGCAACTCTGTCACAAGTGTGGATGCGACGACCATTGGTCTCGCCAGTGTCGAACTCCAAAACATCTAGTGGAGCTATATCAACGCATGCTTAAAGACAAAAAGGGAAAAGCTCCTAAAGGTGAATCACACCACACCAACCTGCTAGATGCAGGCTTTGATATGGAGAAGGATGACCTCTTAGTGGGTGATATAATGACTGTAGACGCCTTTGGAGACAATGAGTGATCGACATCAACTTGCTGTTTACTTGCTTTATCTATTAGACTATTTGATACTATTTGCTACTTGGTTGGACCAGCATGTTTGACTGGCTTTTTTCTTGGCTATGTTGCATGATACTTTTATGGATTCCATTTATGAATGCTTATCAATGCTTTATTTTTACAGTCAAATCCAATTGTCGATCACTATTGTCTACAAAAATAATTTAATACGTTCTTGATAAAGTAGGACCTAAGTGATCCCTTGTGAGGCTGATCAATCAGCGTCTGTAATCTTGGCTCTCATTAGCATTCCTCATATCTAAACGTATCCAAACATACACTTAAGTGCTTATGGAGATTAATGTGTTGTGCTTGGTAGATAGTGCTACTACACATACTATCTTAAAAGATAGACAATTTTTCCAAACATTAACCGAAAAGAAAGGAAGTGTCACTACTATTTCCGACGACGACATACAGATCGTTGGCTCCGGAAGAGCCTCGATCATTCTACCTATGGGTACCGAGCTGATAATCGAAAATGCTTTATTGTATCCACAATCAAAGCGTACCCTCCTCAATTTCAAAGACATTCGACAGAATGGCTATCACATTGAAACAAATACTGGGGACAATAGTGAATATCTGTTGATGACTCACTATTTAAATTGTCGTAAACACATCGTCAAAAAACTTCCATCTTTCTCTTCTGGCTTGTATTACACATACATCAGACCCTCAAATCTCCATATAGCTCTTAATCTAAAATTTAATGATCCAAACTCTTTCAAACTATGGCATGAGCGGTTAGGACATCCAGGACAAACTATGATGCGTCGGATTCTATGTAATTCATCAGGCCATAACATAACACACAACAGAATCCCTTCTGTTAATGAATACATATGTGATGCTTGCACAAAGGGTAAGCTAATAATTCATCCTTCTAGTAGTAAAGTAAGAACTGAATCTCCTAAATTCCTTGAGCGGATTCAAGGAGATATTTGTGGACCAATACACTCAGCATCTGGACCATTTCAGTACTTTATGGTCCTAATAGAAGCATCCACTCGGTGGACTTATGTAACCATGTTATCCACTCGCAATACTGTTTTTGCAAAGCTTATTGCACAGATCATCCTGTTGAGATCTCAATTCCCAGATCATCCTATTAAATCCATTCGTATGGATAATGCCGGTGAATTCACCTCTAAGGCATTCGATGATTTTTGCATGGCATTGGGAATCAAAGTGGAGCATTCGGTCCCTCATGTTCATACTCAAAATGACCTGGCTGAATCATTAATTAAACGTCTTAAATTAATCGCTAGACCACTACTACACAAAACGAACTTACCTGTTTCATGTTGGGGGCATGCAATCTTACATGCATCATCACTAATCCAATTCCGACCAACTGCATATCATGATTATTCCCCTATTCAACTCGTGCGTGGAAATGAACCTAACATTTCCCATCTGCGTACATTCGGTTGTGCAGTGTATGTTCCAATACCACCACCTAAGCGAACATCTATGGGCCCACAAAGGAAACTCGGTATTTACATCGGTTTTGTATCTCCCACAATACTTAAATACCTCGAGCCTTTAACTGGGGATCAGTTTACAGCTCGTTTCGCTGACTGCACATTCGACGAAGATCTATTTCCGGCCTTAGGGGGAGAGAAAAATACCACAATTAATAAATGCCGTGAAATAACTTGGAACACAAAAGATCTTCAGTTCCTAGACCCACACACAAATCAATCTGAACTTGAAGTTCAGAAGATAATAAATTTGCAATACCTAGCAAATAACCTGCCAGATGCATTCACTGATCATAAAGGAGTGATTAAGTCGCATATACCTGCGGTAAATGCGCCTCAAAGGGTACAACTCCCTTTGAAGACAAATGTTAATCCCCCCAATTGCCAGAAGCGTAAAGGAAATATTAACATAAGCGAACCGAATTCGCGTAAGTGTAAAGCTAGCAAACACACTATGTCACCCCTAAAATCTCCTGAAGAGATTCGTCATGCAGACGAAAATCAGAGTCAAAGCGCACGTGCTAAATCAATTAATGACTCTGAGAAAGTGGAATCATCAGACCGATACCCTTTGGGAAATGAAGAGGATCTGGTCGATGTAAACATTGAAGTTTCAACAAACTTCGTAAACACTGGAGAAACTTATAACAGAAATACAACTGTTGTCGACAACACATTTGCAGCCTTAATTGCCTTCACCATTTCTAATAATGATCTAGATCCTGAACCCAAAAATATATCCGAGTGCCGGAAGCGCTCTGATTGGGTGAAATGGGAAGCTGCAATAAAGACAGAGCTATACTCGCTAAACAAACGAAATGTTTTTGGTTCCATCTTTCGTACCCCGAAAAATGTAGTCCCTGTTGGATATAAGGGGGTATTTGTACGAAAGCGAAACGAGAACAATGAGATTGTGAGATACAAAGCGAGGTTAGTGGCTCAAGGGTTTTCGCAGAGACCCGGTATCAATTTCGATCAAACTTACTCTCTTGTTATGAATGCCATAACATTCCGCTTCCTAATATCCCTGGCAGTTAAACTAAACTTAGAAATGCAGCTAATGGACGTAGTTACCGCATATTTATACGGATCATTAGATTCTGACATCTATATGGAAATCCCTGATGGATTAACTATTCCCCAAATGAGGAATAACGAACATCGTAGTATGTTCAGCATTAAGTTGCAAAGCTCGTTATATGGCTTAAAACAGTCAGGTCGTATGTGGTATAATCGACTAAGCGAATTCCTCCTGAAGAAGGAATACGTAAATAACGAGGTTTTTCCTTGTGTCTTTACTAAGAAATACCTTAATGGTTTTTGCATCATCTCGGTGTATGTGGATGATCTAAACATTATCGGAACAAGGAAAGAGATTGAAGAAGCAAGTTCAATCTTAAAAACTGAATTTTAAATGAAAACTTTGGGTAAAACCAAGTTCTGTCTCGGTCTGCAGATCGAGCATTTCCCTGAAGGAATACTGATACACCAATCAGCTTACCTAAGGAAAGTGTTGGAGAGATTCCACATGGATAAATCTCATCCTTTAAGCACTCCAATGGCTGTCCGTTCCCTTGATTTGGAACATGACCCATTTAGACCTAAAGAAGATACCGAAGAGCTATTGGGACCTGAAGTTCCATATCTAAGTGCAATTGGTGCACTGCTCTATCTTGCAAACTGCATTAGGCCCGATATTGCCTTTGCAGTCAATCTACTTGCAAGGTTCAGTGCCTCCCCTACGAGGAGACATTGAAATGGTGCGAAACATATCCTACGATATCTTCAAGGTTCACAAGATCTTGGTATTTTCTATCAAAGAAACCAAGATAACACGTTTATAGGTTGTGCTGATGCTGGTTATCTATCTGATCCCCATAATGCGAAATCGCAAACGGGTTATGTTTTCCTCTGTGGTGGAACAGCCATTTCATGGAGATCTGTCAAACAAACTTTGGTGACCACATCGTCAAACCACTCAGAGATCATAGCTCTGTATGAAACTGCACGAGAATGTGTGTGGTTAAAGTCCCTTATAAAACACATTCATGATTCGTGTGGTATCCCTTCTGTTGACTTAAGCCCGTCAATTATCTACGAAGATAATGCTGCATGTATTGCACAAATGAGCAACGACTATGTCAAAGGGAACTTGACAAAGCATATATCCCCAAAATTCTTTTATCCTCACGAACTCCAAAAGAGTGGTGAGATCACGATAAAACAAGTACACTCAAGTGACAATCTAGCTGATTTGTTCACTAAATCCCTTCCCACTTCGACTTTTGAAAAGTACGTACATGGAATCGGGATGCGTCGACTTGGAAGGTTGTTATCTTCAGGGGGAGTAACAAATGTTAAACAATCCTGATGATTGTATTCTTGAGGTCATTTGTAACACTCCACTAAGTAACACTTGCATTCTTCCTTGTCATATTATATCCAAGGGGGAGTGTTATAATATATGTAAATATATTATTATATTGTGTGGATATAATATTAGATATATCCAGTGGGCTTTAGGCCCACAAGACTTAGGGTTAGATATTATATATATAGTATCGTTTCCTGTATTATGTACTCTACACTTTCACATTCATTGTAACGACAGTTCATTATTAGTATAATCTCCTGGCTTGGTGGCCCCCAGACGTAGTCACTCCGTGACGAACTGGGTCATCAATATTGTGTCTTTACTTTTGCTTTACGTTTTCCTCTCAAGATTACAACAATTTCTACGATTCACCAATTTGATATCTTCACAGCCTTTTATATCCTAATTTACAGTTATATTTTCACAGCCTTTTATATCTTATGTGGCCTTTCCACGATTCACCAATTATAAATTTTCATATTCTAGTTTGTAGTTATATTTTAATATTTAAATATATTTTAATCCATCAACTAGTCGATGATTTTGCTGGCCAGTGAACAGTCACCCGCTCAACGGTAAAATCGTGACTTGCACTTCCTACTGGAGCGAGTGAACAATCAACCTTAAATCATCGTATTCGAATCTAACTAGTATATAATCCCACATATATGCGGGATTAGAAAAAACTATATGTTAATTTGAAATTTATTTTAAATTAATTTGAAATTTAATTTTTTTAATTTAAATGTATAATGTGTGAAATTTACAGAGATTTATGGATGGTGGTTAGTATTTTAAAAAATATAAAGTGATAAAATAGATGGAGAAGTTAGTGAATTAAAAAGAGGATGAATAATATTTTATTTTAAAAAATATAATTTTATGAGAAAATTAGAAAGATGCGTATGAAGCCACGTAGGATACGCGAGATTCAGAAATAGATGACAGGGGATTTTGTTATTTTTTGTCCATTCACAGGGACGCCTAATTTTGAGTCACAAAATCGTTTGCTAAAAATGTTGAGCCCACACTTGCAAAAAATAATTTTGAAACCCTAATAAAATATAATCAGATTCAATTATACCTTCACTTGACAGCGTGGCGTGGCCGTGGACGACAGGAGGTGCGTCGCGTGTGGCAGCGCGGAGGCGAGGCTGCGACTGTATCTGATGTAGCGCACATGCGTGGAAGGAGGCGGCGGTTGAGGTGGAGGAGGCAGCGATGCCTGGCCTCTGAAAATCTTACGGGGTTGCGTCGCGTGTGGCAGCGATGAGGTGGAGGAGGCAGCGATGACTGAGGAGAGAACAAGACTACAAGAGTACAATCTTATGGGCCATTAATAAAATCTTGGCCCAACTTTCTCATTTATTTATTGGCTTAATCAAATTTTTTTAATTTTGGTAAAATAAAATTATAATCTTTCATATTTTTTACAATTTAAACTTTAAACAATTTATTCTTTGCCAAAAAAAATTAATAAATTAAATTTAGAAAATAAAAAATTAAAAGTTATATTATCTAAAAAAATAAATAAATATTTTATTATAATTAAACACATAAGTAAATTATATATATGTATTAAAAATATAAAAATATTTAAATAAAATTAATATAAAATTTTCAAAGTATAATAAAAATATTCAAAATTAGTTACAATAACTCTAAATTTAAATATTATATTTTTAAGAAAATATCTGCACATATATAATCTTAATTTTTAAATATATTTTTAGAAGGAAGAATTTCATATTAGAGCCCAAATTTTAAGGTAAGTCTCAATTTAAGACTTTAAGTTTAAAGTGTCTCAAATTAAGATCTACATTTGAATTTTTTCTCAATTTAAGATCTAATTTTAACATTTTTGTCTCAATTCAAGACCCGATCCATTTATCTTTATTTCAATTTAATTTTCTATAAACACTTAAAACATAATAATATTTTATTTTGAATTACGATTTAAATTATAAAATTTAAAAATTATAATTTTTACTTAATATTCATATTTGGCGTAATTATTTTTTTCAATTCATCGTTCAATCAAAAAAAAAAAATTTTTTAAAGTATGTGTAATACTTGCATAAATTTTTATTTATATTATATTATCATTATGGCATGCCTAAATCCAACTCTCTCCCCCATTATTTTTTTAATATTATAATCTATAAAATTATATTTATTGAGCAAGTGAAATACAATTATTTTATTGTATAATTGTGAGACTCTACAAAAGAGAGTGATTTAATTTCATATTTTTTTACTTTATGCTAATAATTTAATTTCTTTTAAATTTTTTTTAAAAATATATTTTTAACACACTATATATCAAATTATTTACCTTCTAAAACATTTAATTCAACACATATATTACACTTAAAAAATAAAATTTAAATCTTAAATATATATATTTTATTATTTAAAAGTAATTATTTATTGACTTTAATTTTACAAATGAAATTTAAATATTTTTACTAGGATTATGTAAGTTATGTCAAAATAAGATCATTATATGAATTTAAATACATAATTAAAAATTACATGATTGATTAAATATTTTAACACTCACACATAAATTATAATCTTTTCATATTTAAAAAATAATAATAATAAAATTAATCGGTACATTGATAAAATAAATTTAATTTATATTTTTTTTGTTAGTAAAGTAATATTTTATTTAAAAGTATTAGATTTAAACATACTTAATTCTATCAATATTTATATTTAATTTAATTTAAATATTATCTATTACACTTCATTGTGTACATAATTTTATATTTAAAATTTATAATATTTAATTCGTGGAGGATAACTAGCAGTGATTAAAAATAAACCTTTAATAATAAATAAATTGTTAAAATTTAGAATTTAAGGCCTATGTTACTGACACTAGCCATTTTGGGAAATATACTACTTTTAATATGTACGACGTTCTTTTTGAAATTTTTACAAATTTTCGAACAAATTTTTAATTTTACACTACGTTCGAAAAAAATACCGAAAAAATTAAAAAGTTTCAAAAAAAACTGCAGAATAAAGGATAATATATTTTCAGAAAATAGTGTATTAATCTGACTAGTGTATTTACCAAAAAGGATAGCGCGAATAACATGGGCCAGAATCTAACTACTCTTAGGCTCTGGCCCGATGGACTTTAATTCAAAAGCCCATTTGTGGAGAAGTGAAACTTCTCTCTCGGGAACAATCGAGTTTGTATTAATATTGGGCACGATAATCTCCACCATTTTTAATTCTTTTACCGTTGTAAATTTTCAGTTCACTCCCTCGTATCCTGCTGCTGGCATCGTCTCTACGGTATTATATGCTTCATTGCTTTTGGTAGTTGGTATCGAATTTTATGATTTGATGATGATGAAAGATTGATAATGTTTGTTAGGGTTTAATTTTATTTCGGTTTATTGAGAGGCTTTATTTATTGTGCCCGAGTTTTTGTGTTTCCGGGGTGGATTTGATTCGAGGTACTTGGTGAATAAATTGGCTCTATGCTATTTTTGTTTTTACCATTTTTTTCGGCTGATATTAATTGAGTTTATTCTTGATTTTTTTTTTTGGAAGTGATATGTTGTTGAAATGAACATGTTTGTTATTCCTCTTCCGATCTTCCATGTCTTTTAAATGTTTTGTGGTTTGCTTTCTGGTTGAATTTTTACGGTGTTATAATGTTATATTCAAGGATCAGTATGGATAATTACTTGTTCTTTGTACTTTAATGTGGAAAATAGGCTGAAAAATGGGTAGTAGCAGGAGTCCGCCAAGGGGTTACAGCAGAAGGTACAGAAGTCCGAGCCCAAGGGGCAAGGGGTCGTTACAGAAGCCGAGGGAAGGATCTCCCAACTAGCTTATTGGTGCGCAATCTCCGCCATGATTGCAGGTGTGCTCTTATGATATGTTTAATCATTTTTTTATTATTAAAATGCGCTTTGTAATCCTTTGAATGAGTGCCCTTAGTTTGCACCTGGTTTTGAGATTGAATTCATGTTTACCTTTAATGAGTTGAATGAATATCTATAGCAAAATTTCCAACAGTATTGAAGAATACTTAAGACCCATTTAATTCTGGTTTTTGGTGTTGATGACGAATTTCCCTGGAATGGAAGAGTTCATCGATGTAGAAAATACTAGAGGTCGTATACAATGTAAGTATGTAACATTTGGGAAAACTGACAGGCAAAAAATGATAGAGGGAATTTAGTTTGGGAAAAAGAGGTCGTATACAATGTAAGTATGTAATGTTTGGGAAAACTGACAGGCAAAAAAACCTTTTGGGGGTGAGGGAATTTAGTTTGGGAAAAAGAGGAGAATGCCAGCATAAACCTTTCTCAATGTCACATTTCTTGAAAGTTGAAACTGTGTAATGGGGTTCAGGGAATTCATTGAAACATGTAATCCATCTTAAAACTAGTTGGCTTAGGACATCTAGTTGTAACTGCCCCTGATGGTGATGGTTAGTTGGTTACACCCTTATGTCTGATCTGAATATCTCTTCACCTGACTCTTCTGTTGACCTCCACGCTAGGCCCGAAGATCTGCGCAGACCATTTGAGGAATTTGGTCCGGTAAAGGACGTTTACTTGCCGCATGATTACTACACTGGGTGAATAATTTCTACTAATCAACCACGCTTCAATGTGAATGGGTTTGACTGATTAAAGGGAAAAAAATGACAAATATTGTTTGCTCTATCACGCGAAGTATGTCATGGCATAATCTGTTGGATACTTGGCAATTGTTCTATAAGAATTTTTTATTTGGAAGTGTTCAAGACAAGAATGAAGTAGATAGAAGTCAAGATCATCTTAATGAACTTGAAGATTGAAGTGAAGTTGAGTGTGAATACAATTATCACTATGTTCCAAGACTTGAAGGGTTTCGCATCTTACCTTGCTTTCACAAGGTATCATTATTAATTTCTTTGCTGGACTCTCGTGGGTGAGTTGCTTTCTCTGATTTAGTTGTTTTTAGCTTTCAAAAGAAAAGTGGGAAGCTGCAGTTAATTAATTGTCTAGGAGCGTGCTGAATCATCATTCACTTTTAAGGAGTGTTTTGACTTGAATAATGCAGGGAGCCACGTGGATTTGGTTTCGTGCAATATGTTGACCCTGATGATGCTGCTGAAGCCATGTATGAGATGGATGGTCAGATTTTTCTTAGACGTGAGTTGACTGTTGTATTTGCTGAGGAAAATAGAAAGAAACCTTCAGAGATGAGGGCGCGAGAGCGTATAAGGTCAATGGAGTTTCTAGTCTTTGGTTCGATGATTTGCAGTATATATGATTGAACTTCAATTAAATGTTCCATTGCAGACGCAGGACGACCCCCATACGTTCTCCGTCACCACGCTATCGTAGAACTTACTCTAAAAGTCCTGGTTACTATACTCCCTCTCCACGGAGAAGACATTATTCAAGGTATGCAATTCAGTGAATATTTTCCTCTAAATTTTAACCTAAGGATCTCAAAACAATTTTGCTGTGAATGCAGATCAATTTCACCACGAGACGGGAGGTATAGAGAGAGATCCTACTCGAGGTCTCCATATAGGTCAAGGAGCAGGAGCAGGAGCTCAGGGGGATACTGATATGATTGGCAATGTTTGGTTATTTAGCTAATATCTGTGTTGTGGGGTCTTATGCCTCCCGTTGAGAGTAGATACTGTCTGTGAACTGTGGTGTACGATTAAACATCTTCCGACCCTGTGGAATGGGCTTCATGTAGTCTTTAAGGAGGGCTGCTTCGAATCCTAATCTCTGGAATGCGAAGTCTTCAAGAAAACGTCTACTACTTCACATGCTTGTTTTATAAAAATGAATTGACCAACATGTTTGTTATGTGATAAAATTGCTTATTAGCTTCAATATGTGCATCCTGTTGTTAGACTGTTTCTTAAGGTAGTGTTAGTTTATTATATGCATGAGATTAGAAAATTAATTTCAGATGAGAAATCCTATTCACGTTAGAGCTTGACATGATCATCGTTTAATATATATATATATATATATATATTCAAAAATGTTATTTTCCTATTTATTATTCAGTTTTACTTTGACACTATGGTTCGTTCAATTCAATTAGCACTCAATCCAATCATGAATTTATGTCAATTATTTGAACTTTATAAATTATGTTTTGATTTAACTTTTATGAATTTATTTATGAACAATATTTGAATTTTAAGTTTGAGTAATATCATACCATAATTACAATTTGGTTTTTTATATTAAAAATATTCGGACTATTAATGATATTAAGAACGAATAGTTGAGGCCTTAAACTGTTTAGGTCAGCATACATTGACTTTTAATAAATTAAGGTAAGTCTATTTAACATTTTTACATATAATTTAATATATATTTAAATTCGAATTATATACACCATATTTATTTGTAGTATACACATCTTTCAATCTTATTAACTTAAATCATATAAAATATTTAAAGTATCTTTATCACCCCCCCTTTCATGATGGGTAAACCCACCACCTCTGAATTTTCAAAGAAAATGACTTATAAAATACCAGTATTTGAATATGTTTTTTTTACTGAAAATAAAAAACAAGAAGAGGCAAAAACTGGGCAGCTTTAACAAATAAGAAACAGCATAATTATTTTTTCCGATTATATTATTTTTAGAATAAAAAAAAAAGAGATATATTTTTTAAAAACAAATCTGAACACATTTCCAACAATTTTTTTTAAAACAAGCAACAAAAGATAGGTATTTAGAAAAGAGAAAGAGAGAAAAATGGGATTGGGAGGAGAAAAAAAAATCACCACTTATCTTACATTGTGATACATGTTTTCTCAAATGATTTTTTGTAGGGAGGCATCTGCACAGAAAGTGAGGGAGGGGAAAGATGTGGTGAATTTTTCAGTTCCATATTTGATAGAGAGAGATCTAGCATGAATATATATATATGCCTTGACATTTATTTACAGAAGATGAATTATTTTACGTTGTACAAATTTTATTGGTTATGTTCACTTGATAAAATTCTCCACATTTGTGAGAAATATTTACATATTATAGTCTAAAATGAATAATATAAAATTCCTTTTGCATGAGGCTTAACTAGCAAGTAAAAATTTCAGTCACCATTTAGTCAAAAGTGATGTTCTATTTATAGGTGGAGCTGTCAAATGGGCCGGGCTGGTCACCGGGTCGTTGTGTTTTTTTGGGCCGGACCCGATTCTCTTCAGGCCACACATTTTCAAGTCCGTCCTGGCCCAAGGCGGGCCACTGGACCAAATCCTTCTAAAATACTCCCTCTGTCCCACAGGAATTTGCACACTTTCCTTAGTCGGACGTCCCACACAAATTTGCACACTACTAAAAAATGAAACATTGATTTACGTGCACACTCACAAACTTATATACATATTTACCCATATGCCACTACTTTATATATAAAACACATTTTTCTTAAAAAATGTGCCGTCTCGTAGGGTGCAAATTCCTACGGGACGGAGGGATTATCTTTTAGTCCATGACCAATGCCCCAGTTGGTCCTATACATGAATCCGCCTGTTTTTTTTTATATATAATTTTTAATATATCAACATTACATTTGATTTCTCTATTTATCTTATTAATTGGTAACTTTGTATATAAATACTACTTAAATAGTAATAAATTTTTATTTAATTTGCAAAAAATAATTTAATAATTAAAATAAAACTCAAATTTATATATAATATTTAAACAACTATAATTCAACAAACCTTATAAACTGTAATACACAAAAATAAATTTAAACAATAATTTTCTAACAATCTTTTATAAGCACACATTCATAAAAGTTAAAATTAAAATTAAACAACTAATTCAACATCCCTCCAATAAATTTGAATTATAATTCATACCAGAAAATATAGGAACTTCTAATTAAATAAAGTTACATTATCAAGATTCTAAATAAAGTATTGTCAATATTATCTAATTAACATTTTTAATAATACATATTAATTAATTGAGATAATATTTTTTTTATTTAAAATATCTTTTAAAAAAGTTTCAATAAAAATCCACATATAAAATATTTAAAAGAATATAACATAGAAAAGAAAATTCAAAATAAAAATAGTATAACTTACGAATATAGTAAAATTTATAAGAGAAGTATTATATAAAAAAAAAAAATACATAACAGGCCGGGCCAAATAGGCCCGGTTCTTTCGGGCCTACAATTTTTAGGCTCGTCCTGTCCTTAAAACCGGGTTTTTTTGGGTCGGGCACATTTTGACAGCTCTAAATTTATAAGTCTATATTTTTAGATAAGGTGATTATTTTTTTATTTGGTGAAATTAACTCATATTAAATTGTTAAAAATACTAGTTTAATATAAATAAATAAAAAATATTAGGGCTTCGGGTGTGCAATCCTGCAGCAAATCGTCCCAATTCTAAAGTTTTGATTTCACCTGAAAAATGTCGCGCATGCTCAGTTTCAGCCGTCGCCTTGGCCTTGTACGTTTCCATGAGTCTCACCTGTCCTTTTCCACTTGTGTCTCCGAGTCAGCGGTCTCTGAGCCGACACCGCCGCCGGTCCGTATAGAGCGTACTAAGCACGCTGGCCGAGCCGTGTTCGCACTTCGGAACATCGAAGCTGGTGAATTCCTTCACAGTGCAAAATCTATTATCTGTCACCCCTCTCCATCTTCACTTCACAAAGTTTGCTATTTCTGCTTAAGGAGACTTCCTAACAAAGACCCCGAGACTATCTCTTTTTGCAGCCAACATTGTGAAGACGAATCGAAGGTAACTAATTACACTCGATCACACACAGCTTCCTTGTATTATCTTAACTAAACTCATTTTGCTTGCTATATGGCATTAGAAATTCTACCATCTTGAGAAGAAGGCAGATTGGTCAAGACTGAATGAATATTGCCGGTATGAACATCTCTCCTGAGTTATAATGGTAGTAGTATTTCATAATGATATTGGATATTCACCATATTTTTCTCATGTCTAAAGCGTGCAGGGTTTAAAATATCCGCTTCTAGTCAAGCGCTTTGTATGCAAGGCTATTTCTGGATTCATCATACCTGCCATTTTTGACTTGCATCAAGCGGAGAACTTGACTCCTGATAAAATGTCTGCAGTAAGATAATCCTATAATTCTAAAAAGTGAACGTGGTGATTCTAGGATGCTAATGGAAAATTTTGTCTGCCTAAACCCAAGTTTGTTTTGCTTATATCAGAAGTAGACTATATTTAAACTTGATTCCTGGTGTAGGCAGAATAAATGAACTTGTTTAACCGGCATGATCTTTCTGCAATACTGTAAGATTGCAGTATTCATGAATCAAACAGAGTGAGGGTTGCTTGGGTTAGAAAATTTCTTCATGAACAAAACAAATAAGTAAAAGAAAAAAAAAGAAAAAAAAAAAAAGGAAGTGCTGAAATCGAAATTACTATAATTTAATCTAAACGGTTGTCATGTGTAATTTCTTTTTCATTTTTTTTTTCTTCATTCAATCATATTCAGATGAAGGAGGAATTTTTCCTGCTAAGAAGCACTCTTGAGGATGCTGGCATTGATCATGAGAAGATGTCATGTATCCTTGTGAAGTGTAGTTGATCAATATTGTGATTTCGTGAATGCTCTAGTACCTAATATTCCTACATCGAAAGTCGTGTTATTTCTTTGACTTGTTAGTCCTCACTGAAGAATGGTATATCGATGTTATGGCACGGATACGGATCAATGCTTTCCGTGTTGAACTGCCTGTTGGATCATATGAGGATCTTCATTCCTCAGCAGCAGCATCAGTAAAAGGAGAAGCTGCTGTTGGAAATGCCATGTATATGCTTCCGGCCTTCTACAATCATGACTGTGGTAAGGCCTCTTGTTTTTTGGCAAGCTTAGTGCTTTCATTTTCCCCTTATTAACCAAAATTTGCCATTTGTTACTTGCTAAACTTCATTGGATAACTTTCCAATTTTACCATCTATGGTGCTCTGCCACAAATTTAGACTCGGAGAGTATTTACAATTAGCTGATGGCATTTCTGCAAAATAGTAGCAATGTAATATCACAAGTCAATAAACATGACTTTTTCCCCTTTTACTGCAGATCCTAATGTGAATATTGTATGGACCGAAAACGTGGATGCTAAAATGGTGGCTCTCCGTGATATTGAAGAAGGTCCTCTCTTTTAACGTGGTGCATATATTAGTTATTCAGAGTATATGATTTTCTGATAAGGTTCTGAAGTTACTCCCACAGTTTCAACCTTTTGTGTTTCATGTGTTGTTTTGCAAGTAGTGGAAAAAAAACAAAAAAAAGCTCACCCCAAACCATCTAGCTTCCCAACACTCAATTATTCAAAATCTTTTCGAATGAACTTGCATGTTTTGTTTGTCAAACTGGGAAAGATTAATCCAATGGAAAAAGCATCATTGATCCACACATATATCTTGTTACCATCCCTTGTCATTACCTTGTATGTTTTATTTGTCAAACTGGGAAGATTAATCTGATGGACATTGCTACCATCTCTTGTGTGTTATTGTTATAGAGGAAAGAGTCAAGCTTTTTTGTTAAGTATTTGGTTAATGTTGCAGATGAAGAAATGCGAATCTGCTATCTTGATGCAAGCATGGGTTATGAGGCTCGCCAAAAGTTCCTGTATGAAGGATATGGTTTCAAGTGTAACTGCTCTAGATGCATGGCCAAGGAGTAAAAACCTGAGAGAGAGTAGGGAAAATAAATTATAGCTGTTGGAGTCTTAGTTTAGTCAGCAGCTGTCTTTTGTTTGTGATTATTCTTCAACTTTTTCTAGGTAAGGAACTAATCTCCCCTTCAGATAGTCTATGCTAATATTATATTAGGCGTTTATTTACTCTAGCAAATTATGTTGCTTAATTGACTTGGAATATTTGTGAAGACTTTGTTTGATTACGCAAATCAATCAAATATATGAATGATATCTCTCGTCACTTGACAAAATAAAAGGGGTAGAGTAGAGTTGTGGAGATGGAGTGGATTTATATACTTAGAGGAATAAATAGAGCAGGCAGATTTGTGATATTAGGACAAATTGCTGCTTGATAATTATACTCTCAAGCCAAAACCAGATGATAATGCAGCATCCGACCTTAAAATCAGAATTCAACTCGACTGTATGGTGATAATTCACTTTGTGGTTTTCGATCTTAATCTCTCATCTTTCATTTGTAGTATCTCGACTTACATAAATAATAATTACTCATATTTCATCAAACTTGTTAAAATAATCAATCAATTTAGCTCTCTGTTGTATGGTTTTAATTCGAATTTCAACTTGCTGATGTTGATAGTAACATTAACCAGACCACTGAGAAAATGAAATTGCACGATCATGATTACTTGTCTTTTGCAAGAATATTAGTCCAGTTAGAAAATCACACCCTTTACTCCATCATTTTATTGTTGTTATGCACTCTATAAGATGGATGAACCAAGTTGAGGTATAAAAATAATCAAATTTCCACCAAATTAGTCGTCTCCATGTAAATGTGTGAAGGGGGTGGCAAAAAGAGTGCCTTCTTCTTATTCTCCTAATTCTTATCTCCTCGCCTCCTTAAAATCATTAACAAATCATCATTTTTTATCACATTCACTCTTTTTCTTACTCTTTACCAAACTCATATCTTAAACAAGATTTTCTTTTTCTTTTTTTTGCACACAATTCTGACACAGGAGTAAAAAAGAAAAAGAAAAAAAAAAGAAAAACAAGTGTTGGTTAGCTAAGTCTCCAAACCTTCCGTTCTCAAAAAAGCTTCACATCATCTTGCATCCTCTTTTACATACTTGTCTTGTTCAACAATGGAGGCTTTCTCTTTGAGTTCCTCCATTTCAACTGCATCCATTAAAGTGTCGAATTTCCAGCATGTAAATCTTTCTCCACAAAACAAACGCAACATGATTTGCTGCCAGAGCAGTAATCATGCAATAAAATCTAGTGCAGTTTCATCCATTTTTACAGAAAAATCAGCACTGATTAGCCCAGATCATGCACCAGGGTTAATAGAAGCTGGGAGTTTAGTTTTGAGTTCAAATGGGAAGGATTTGGAGATGCATGAAGAAGGTATTGGCATTACCAAATTTCTCAGAGGGAAAACCTTTCTTATCACTGGTGCTACTGGTTTTCTAGGAAAAGGTGTTGTATTTCTTCAACTTTAAGCCCTTGTCTGATGCTTTTATGATAAAATCTTGCAGAGATACTGACTTGGATACTTGTTTTTTCAGTTCTCATAGAGAAAATCCTAAGAACAGCTCCTGATGTTCGGAAGATATTTGTCTTGATCAAGGCCAGGAACAAAGAAGATGTAGAAGAAAGACTAAAAAATGAAGTACGCAATTCGTTCAATGCTTCCGTCTGAATCTCGTTTTTCATCATCTTTCTGTTAACTTGCGCATTTGCATATTTTAGATCATTAATGCCGAACTTTTCAAGAATCTCAAGGAAATTCATGGAAAATCATATCAAGCATTCATGTTGAGTAAGCTGGTTCCTGTGGTTGGAAACGTCTGTGAAACTAATTTAGGATTAGATGAAGCAGCAGCTGATATTATAACCAAAGAGGTTGATGTAATCATAAATTCTGCAGCTAATACCACTTTCGATGAAAGGTTACATATTCTTTCTACCTCGTCCTTCTCAAGATGAAAAATGAATCAAATAATGAATTTTATAAAAGCTTGATGATTTCAGGTACGATACAGCACTGGACATAAACACTGGTGGACCAAGTCGGCTCATGAATTTAGCCAAACAATGCATGAAACTAAAACTTTTTCTACAAGTATCAACAGGCAAGTAAATGGTAGCTTAAAGGTTACGTGAAAAATAAATTTTAAACTGTCCATCCTCGTACAATCAGAGTTCCCTATCTGAATTCTCATGTTGTAGGTAGATCTAACAAGATGTTTTTGTTCAGCTTATGTTAATGGACGACGGCAAGGGAGAATTATGGAAAAACCTTTTGGCATAGGTGAAAGTATAGCAAGTGAGAATGTTCTCTATAGGAATCAACATATATTACTCCCCAAATTGAGTGTTGAAGATGAAATAAAGATAGTTGTGGAATCAAAGAAAGCAATTAGAGATGGCGATTTAGTGCTTCAGAAAATGAAGGAACTAGGCATGCATAGGTAATTTAATCACAAATGAAAGATTTCAACATCTCTTCATGCTAATCAAATTTTCAAATGTGTTCTGCTCAGGGCAAACAAATTTGGATGGCAAGATACGTACGTGTTTACAAAAGCCATGGGAGAAATGATGATAGATAATTTAAGGGGCGACGTACCAGTAGTTGTAATAAGACCAAGTGTGATTGAGAGCACGTACAAAGATCCATTCCCTGGATGGATGGAAGGAAACAGGTATTTTCAGTTAGTTTTAGTCAAGTAAATAGTTTTTCTTGGTAACTAAAAACAAAATGTATTTTCACCAGGATGATGGATCCAATCATTCTGCAATACGGGAAGGGGCAGCTAACAGGGTTTCTGGTCGATCCCAATGGAATTCTTGATGTGGTAAGAAGCTACACTTAAGTGGATACAAATACATCAATTTCCTGACAGTTTTGTTGCAAAAGAAAATCCAAAAGCCTTTTATATATATCTGTTTGGGACTTCAAAGCCAGTAACTCAGAAAGGACTTGTTTTAGGTTCCAGCTGATATGGTTGTCAATGCGACTTTAGCTGCCATGGCAAAGCATGGAGCAGCTGGGAAACCAGAATACAGCATCTATCAGGTTGCTTCGTCCCTAGTCAACCCATTAGTTTTCAGAGAGCTGGCCAAATTGCTCTATGAGCACTTCAATGCATCCCCATTCATGGATTCAACAGGTAATCCAGTTCGTGTTCCAAAGATGAAGCTATTCAACTCCATGGAAGAGTTCTCGTCTCATCTATGGAGGCATGCAATCAATCGAATCGGATTAGGAGCTTTGACCAATCTTGATGGGGGGCTGTCTCAGAAGCTTGAAAATATCTGCAGAAAATCAGTGGAACAAGCAAAATATCTAGCAAGTATCTACGAGTCATACACGTTCTACGGTGGAAGGTAAAATATCAAGAAATTTTCGAAATAATCCTGTATTTACCTATGGCTTCATTATAGTTACAAAAGACTCTAAAAATGCAGGTTTGACAATAGAAACACTGAAAGATTGATGGGGTTTATGTCAAAGGAAGAAAGACAACAGTTTGGATTTGATGTTGAGAAAATAGACTGGAAAGATTATATCACTAATGTTCACATTCCAGGATTGAGGACGCATGTGATGAAGGGAAGAGGTCTCGGCAGTTAATGCAGCTTCAATTAAACACAAGATACCTATTAATTTCTGTTTATATTCTATTTCTTTTTCATGTATTTTCATAATGAAGAGGTTTGTATCTATGTAATTCCTATAAGAAGAGGCAAGCTATTGCCAGTTATAAAATTTTAGAGATCTATAAACCGTGCATCGAGAGTAAATTATACTTGAACATGCATCAGTGTCAACAATTCCTGAATCAAACAACAGAGTATCAAATTGAACACTAGTGTAAGAAATACTTGACATCATTCATAAATCAGAAAGGCCACAAGATCTTGAAGTAATTCATTCTAGTAAAATGTAAAATTTAAGGGTACCTACTAAGAACACCACAGAGTAACAGCTCCAGATGCTCCAAAATTGAAATAGGCACCATAGAGTTATAATAACATTTAGTATACCGTAACTGCAGAATTTGAATGGAGAAGATTGTCATACCTAAACTTCCAATTTCCAAAGTAGAAGTGTTCCACGAGACTAGCAGGTATGGAGTAGTTCTTGCAAACAAACTGCAGTTCAACAAGAAGACAGCAGATATACATAGCTTTACTGATACAGAGAAAAACACCGATAAAGTAATATTGGATATTGGAATTTAAACTGGCAGACAGGTGCTTGAGAAAACAAGCAATAGAAGCAAAGATGTATGAACCTTGAGCTCCAAAGATACAAAATATTGAAACAGTCAAACTACTCTAATGTAAATACCATATAGTATCACATGAAAATCCACCACGATAAGGGTTTCCATTGGCCAATCATCTTGTTTCCTTCCACTCTAAAAGTAACTCAGCCTCCACTTTCAATGGATTACAAATTGAAACAAAATTTGAATAGGTCTCTATACAATAAGCATCTAGCAAGACCTACATTCTTGGTTATCCAGCCTACTCAACATACAGCTCCCCCACCTCAGAAACCACAAAACGATATAGAACAAAAATGAAAAAAATACTGCTTCTATATTGTACATCAGAATTCAGGCATTACAAGCTCAGGTGAGAGAACATAGAAGGAACAAGGTCAACGACGGACCAAGCAAGACCAGCATACTGAAGGAGCCTTATACCAGTATCAACATCAAATGAGGTCTGTTTGGAGAAAAATAACACTTTCTGAAGATAACCGCCTGATTGCTTTCTTTCATCCAACTTCTTATCAGCAGGTGTACCATTTAAGGTGGGTATATAGCTTGTTGATCGTACAGGGATTCCTAAAGTACTAGCAAGGATCGGAAGAATCCATTTGGCAAGAGACTTGCTACAAAACTTCACAAAAAGGATTGATGGGATGCCCAATAGTATTCTACCCACAAACACTGCAAGTGTAAGCTGTGGGGAGAATATGCGTGCAACATTCTCATGGTGAAACTGATGGAATGTCAGGTGGATACCAATCACCTGGATAAAATAATTTCCAATTAATGAAACTAGCAAAGACAGATAGAATGAAGGTTTCAGTGCAATAATCTTATGTTGATTATGCCAGTCAAAGATAATGTGTTACAATGAGATTGAGAGGACTTCAATTAAAAGGTGTCTTCATGCCAATGTAAATCAAATGATACAAAAGCTGATCCTAAAAAGATCTGGCCAACTTTTATAACAGACATGACATGCATAGTGAGAAAGGAAGATGTGCACTTACAATTCCCAGGGCTACACCGATAAAGGATGTATGATACTCGAAGCTTGGTGTGGGAAGTTCAGGAGTGGGGTAAGCAAAGAGTAACAAGAAGCTAAGGGCAGCCCAGAATGATATAACTGCAGATGAAAGACTGATTTTGTAAAAATATGACCCAATTGCAGAGAAAGAATAGATGCAACACCGAAGCAGAAATTTTACACTTGACATTTCCAGATGATATGTTTAGAACTGACCATTACGATAATTAGTTGATAAATGCAAAAGCAATTATCCAATGCGAAAGTTGTAAAAGAAGAGCTTGCTAGTAGTAAAAAACTCAAATTAACTGATGCACGGATGCAATGATAAAGAGGATTAGCATCTTACCATTTTGACCTGAGATTATGAAATCGTCTATATATTCAGAAACAGAGAGCCATACTGCCAGGATCATCAATCCCAATGCTACACCACCAATAATATCGATTAAGCTATGCATACCGAGGTACATCCTTCCTGAAAATATGACAACTTTTAGTAGAGAAAACTTGAAGGAACATAGACAACATGCCAAGAATGAGAAATCTATTCAAATATTCATGCAATAAGTAGAAACTTACCCAATCCAATTACACCAACAATCACACAGGCCAAGGTGAATGCCCCAATTCTTGTAAGGGTATCATTAGTTTCAGTATAATCCAAAATGTAGTGTAAAAGGTATCTGGATAAACACGCACATTGAAAAGACAAAGTTTCGAGTCAATATAAAAGAGAAATACAACATTATTATAGTTAGCTTCAGCAAGAAATACGGGTTACCCTGATAGGCATAGAGTATTAAGAGTATGCGAAGAAGGCAATCCATATTCCATTGCATTCTCTTCCTCATCTTTGGTAGCTGTTACTCTCCTGACAGGTGGAGATCTGGGTCTAGGTGCTGAAACCACATCCTATTAGCCATAAATATAAACCATAATAAGTGAATTATAAATCAAGATCAGAAATTTTAATGTAATTTGCTAGATAAAGGATATATACCTTTATACAGTTTCCAGCGTAATCACAAAACGCTATCAATAGAGTCATTTGCCTAGCTAGTTTGCAATGCCCAGTCTAGCATATACAAGCAAAAGGAATTTGCCGACTGAAGTTTCTCAAAAATCATATAAAAGCAGAGAGAGAGAGGTGAAGTGTGCATACCCAGAAAAGAAAGGGCAGAAAGGCAGTATAAAAAGGAACAGAAACACCACATGATAACCCAGAAAAGAAGGCATCCAAATGTCTATGCTGGTATTTCTGCAAAATTCAAGAAAAGATCGTGACTAAACATAAAAAAAAAATAAAAAAATCAAATCTTCAACCATATCTCCACCAAGAAACCTGGATTTTGATGATAATAGGAGTGCCGGACAGCACATGGTGAGAAACCCATGGCTTTGTAAAAGATCTGATCTTTCGAGTCAACTTCAAAATTGAGGAAATCACAATCCACAATGCTATACCACATAATGAAATAACTTGCCAGCCCGATAAGCTTTCCATCTCTCTCTCTCTCTCTCTCTCTCTCTCAATATACTCCCTAATGGAGTAATAATGAAACGACGAAACCAAGAAAATCTCACAAATTACAAAGACCCAGCAATTGTCTAGTCTCAAATAAAAATCTTGTTGCTTTCTTTCCCCAAAATAATAATACTTGAATAATTTTCAGAGCGAAGAAATAAGAACAATGAATTGTGGCATGAGATACGCCAGCTGCAAGTGACATGGAAACACCATCAGCAGGCGGCTTTTGACCGTTGAATAAGCAAGTACTCTCAAGACTAGTCATTTATTTATATTTTATCAAACATTTCCTTAATTTTATTTTTTCAGACTCTTTTCACTTGTAATAATATGATCAAATAAACTCTACTTTCTAAAATTTGACACCAAAACTTTTTCTGTTAATTATGAAATAAATAACGTTAGTAGGAAATACATGTCGAATCCATCCCACATTCTCCCAGAAGTGGTATTATTTGTTCAAAACAAAAAAAAATAAAAATTGGCAAGATTTATATTCATTTTTTATTTTGTAATATGGTTTGTTGATTTAAAATTGGCTTAGATTAAAAACTTTTCATTTGTAATAAGGTTTGTTGAGACAACAAGATGGTGATGTCAAAACTAACAGTGGATGAGTTGGACAATGGAGGAGATTTCAATCGTGTTCGAAAACGGTGAAAATTAAGAAAATAAATTAGTGTAGAAAGGATTTTAATAGAATATTTTGGAGAGTTTGACAAATAAAGTCAATGCTTTCTTAACCCAATCGTATAGAACTGGTTGAGCCGGCAGTTTAACTATTAAAATTATTTTGCTTTATAAATATTATTTATGTTTTATTAGAAATTTAAATAAATTAAATATTTTTATATAAAATTATAAGTTTCATATTTAAATCAACACAATAAAATTATAGACAATTAAAATTAAAGTACTCAAAATAACTCAAGTTATAATATCATATGTAATTTATGTCATGTTTATAATTCGTGCATATGAAGTCTTAAATTAAAATATTATTATTAAAATTTAAAAAATGTAATTTATAGAATAAATTAACTTTGAGACTGAAATGTGCCTCACTATTCAATTTAATAAAAAAATAGAAATAAAATTTAAATGAATTTAAAAAAATAAAAATAGATTGATTCAATAGGATTTTATCATTCCTATTTTTATTGATTTTTCACCCGATCACTTTGTTGGTATAATTATCTAATGGAAAGATTATATGGCTTAATTAACTCTGAAATCCTACCAAACAATAAATAAGATTGTGTGTTCTTGAGAGTATTTTGTAGAGAGAGAGAGTAGTGAGAGAAAGTAGTTTTTAGTATTATGAGCTTAGAGAGAGATAAATGAGTTACAAGAGACCTATTTATAGGTTTGCATATAATGAGGTGGCACTTAGTGGGCTTATTTAGCCTAATGTGCTGACAGGTGTCCTTAACATCTGTCCTTACTCACCACTATACTTCAATTACATCGTTTTGTCCTACTACATCACAATCGATTCCCTACATAGCTATCGTTTACACTTTGGTCAGAGCGAGCTCCTTAGCGAGCTACCTTGCATTGTGTGGCTTCATGATGTGTTGATAGTAGTAGGATCAGGCTTTGTCTCCTGGTGATGGGTGAGCTCTAAGCGAGCTCAGGGCGAGCTTCTTAGCAAGCTGCGAGCTCCCTTGCGAGCTCTCGCTCTCTCTCTTCATGTTGGTCAATTGGTCAAGTATTGATGTGTCACCATACATCTGGGTGAGGTCCTGACGAGGTCCTCTTCTACTCATAGCGTTGACTGATCAGGGTTGATGACGTGGCTCTGGACCATGCTGGCGAGCTTCTCAGCTTTGGTTATTTATTCCGATAATCCTTCATTAGTAGTTCATCTATCAACACACTTCTATGACCGATTCATGATCCAACCGATTTTACAAAACACTGATTAAAGACTAAAGGTTTACCGATAAAAAAAATTAAAGACTAAAGGTTTATTTGAACTAATAAAAAAAATCAATAAAGGCAGGGTTTATTTGATTAAAGAAGTTAAAAAATATAATTAATAATTATAAATTATTTAAAATCATGAAAGATTTAATTATCAAAAAATTAAATCATAAATCATATAGTATATTTACATATACATAGTGTTATAAAATGTAAATTTGTTCATCAGATAATATAGTATGAGCGATTCATGATAACTTTATTATAAAACTGTTTTAAAGTATAAATATTAAGTATATTAAAATATTTATCAGAAATATCAAAAGTTAAGGTTAGTAAAATTTATAACACTAATAATATCTATCATTATCACAGAATTTTAATGAAAATTTTGATATTCTTAGTTAAATATTAGATATTTTAAAAACAGTTGATCAAATAATTTACCTAGTATTGTGGCATCACAAGATAAAAAACCAAAAAAAATAATAATAATAAACTTGTATTGAGCATTTAGGAGGACTTTGACCAAGTGAGTGAGAAATAAGGCGAAAGGAAAATAGTGTAATAAAGTTGAATTGTCGAAAGAAAATGAAGTGACCAAATCCCGATTAGTTTGGTTTATTGCTCATATTTCTTCTTCTCCTTGTCTTGGCTAGGGTTTTCATAATTCTTCCATCTCCGTCGACTGCTGATCGATCGATCTATCTCAGGTTTCATCTCCGCATTTGTCACGCCTATAAGTATCTTGCCACATTCACTGTTTTTGCTTTGGTCCATAATTTCACAATTTATTTATGTTTTCCCCACCCAAGTGCTGAATCCAATCTCGCAATATACTGGATTTTCGTTCTTCTTAATCTACTTTTGTCATTGTCTTTAGTTGTTGAGCTGTGATATCACCTCTTCGCCTGACTTGTCTACATTTTTGTGATCGCAGATTTTGCGCATTACTCTGAAAACTATTGTTTTGGAAAAAATGAGTAGTTCTTGGGCAGATGCTGTTGAGAATGTAGCTACTGGATCTTCCACTAATGCTGGCAATCCAACCAAGCCTGCTTACGTTCCCCCGCACCTTAGGAACAGACCTACAGCATCCGAGCCACCTGCTCCTCCATTTGGTAATGAAAGGTCTGGTCGCGGTGCACCCCGGTGGGGTGGTTCTAGGCCCGATTATGGACGTCATGGATATGGTGGTGGTGGTGGTCGAGGAAGCGGGGGTTGGGGTGGCAGAGGTGGTTGGGGTGGAAGGGAGCGGGAGACCAATCCCTTTGATAACGATGATGTTGATGATGAAACAGAGCTTAAGTTTAATGAGCAGGAAAACACTGGCATCAATTTTGATGCCTATGAGGATATTCCTGTGGAGACGAGTGGGGATAGCGTGCCACCACCCGTGAATACATTTGCAGAGATAGATTTGGGGGATGCACTTAATCTGAATATCCGTAGGTGCAAATATGTGAAACCAACCCCCGTTCAGCGACATGCAATACCAATATCATTAGCTGGGCGTGATTTGATGGCTTGTGCTCAGACTGGTTCTGGAAAGACAGCTGCATTTTGCTTCCCAATCATTGGTGGAATTTTGAGGGGCAATTTTCCCCAAAGGCAACGTGGAGTTCGTACTGTTTTCCCACTAGCTCTTATTCTTTCACCAACGAGAGAACTCTCAATGCAGGTGGGCCTATCATTGATGACCCCCAGTTTGGTGCTGTTCATTTTGTTTTCTTTTTAATCTAAGTACTTAAGTAGGAAGCTGTGATTGTTATGTTTCACTTGATCTGCAGATACATGAGGAAGCTAGGAAGTTTTCGTATCAAACTGGTGTTAGAGTAGTTGTTGCTTATGGAGGAGCACCGATAAATCAACAGGTTCATAATATCATTTTTTTTCCAACTTTCAAATATAATGTTTTCTGAATGATCTTAGTATCACATTTTTTTGTGGAAGGAACCGAGGTAAAATGTGTATGACTACTTGATGAATCTTACATTATGTAGAGGCCTTTGCTACTTTAAATTATTGGGATTTTTGTGGAGAAGATTTATATGAGTCTGTAAGAAAATATATTGAAATGTGATGCATGTGGTGTTTTAGGAGAAAGAGTCGGAATTGAATTTATTTTTGGTAGATGGAAAACAAACACATTATAATTTTTTATGGAGTGCCATTTGTTTGATTCTCCTAGTTCAATTAAACAAGAGCATCAGTAAACCTGGAAATAATATCAGTGCTTCAAGAGCAATTACAATACATGAAGTGCAATCAACTACTCTATCTCTCTCACACACACTCACATATTACACATTTGTTCTGACTTTTATTCACATGTGTATAAAGTATAAGAACACTGCAGTTTGAGTTTTCTCATTTGGATGTTTGTCTTGTGCTATTAAATAATTGATCATTTTATTCACCTGGAATGAAATATCAATATCAATGCTTTAACTGTATATAACCCAGAATTTTATTTATTTATGTAATGTTTCTCTAAATTAAATACAGAGTACTAAGTTAATATGTAGCTTTATATATTACAAGTTATAACTAGCTCCACTTATAGTTGCTTTGCTGTAGTTCTTATATGTATGGGATGAATGAGGTGAGCAGTATAATTTATAGTTTTTATGTTTTACACCACATCTAATATCCAATTGGGTAATTTCTGTCCCCTTTAAGTATCACAGTGTTGGAATACACAGAGAAATGCATCATCAATACTTTGTTATCGTAAAGCATTGAATTTGAAAGGAATATTTTAAGACAACCGTAAGGCCGGAATGCTTTATGAATCAGAGTGTTGGGCACTAAATATGAGTTTAAAAATGAGGGTAGTAATAATGAGAGTGTTGAGATGGATGTGTGGACACACTAGATTAGGTAGTACTAGTAATGACCTCATAAGAAAGTCTGTGATATAGGAGTCATCTTTAATATGAAGTTATGAACTGGAACATTCGTTTCAACCAAACATGTTGGCAGCCGATTTCACATAGTGGTATACAAGCTTAGTAGTTGTATGTTGTTCTCTAGATGTCATAAGGATTCATCTCTTTTTATTCTGTAAAAGATGCTTCTGTTTTCATGACATATGCTTAGGTTGGACGGTTCCTTTAAAAGTTGACACAGCTAAATGGTATTCATTTGTTTTGCAGCTGCGTGAACTTGAGAGGGGAGTTGACATTTTGGTGGCAACTCCGGGAAGATTGGTTGATTTGCTCGAGAGAGCCAAAGTTTCATTACAAATGATAAGATATTTGGCTCTTGATGAGGCGGACAGAATGTTGGATATGGGTTTTGAGCCTCAAATCAGAAAGATAGTGGAACAAATGGATATGCCACCTCGGGGTGAAAGACAAACAATGCTGTTTAGTGCAACATTCCCAAAAGAGATACAGGTCTAAATTATAAATCTATCTATTTCCCGTTGTATTCACTTGATTCTCAAACATTCTAAATTCTTTAAGGGCGTGTTTATTTCAAATCCAAATCTTCATTTGTTAATCCTGATTTTGGTATTGGAGTTCATGTCCCATCAAATTTAAACCCTATTGTACCTTAATGCACTCATTTACTTTTTGTTCAAACAAAATTTCCAATACACATTGAATCCATCTATATTTCGGATTTCCACTTTTTTTACTTTACAAATTCTCTCTCCTACACTACACACAATTTTCCATTCATAATCAATCATCTCTTACCTATATTTCGAATCCCTACCCTATCGAATCCTACAAAATCTACACTCCGACACATACTACTTCAAATACATTTTGCTAATAAAATCCAACTACTGGATTTCTAATTCTATTGAATCCAACAAAACCCCCTAAAACAATTTTGGGACCTACATTTGAAATGTACTCTTTTAGAGGTTTCAGAAGAAAAAAAAACATATTTGCAAATTCAGTTTTTTGGTGCCGTGACTAGTAACATTTCTCAAGCTACCCCATGATTTAGGATTAAGTGATATGAAGTTGTTAAAAGACACTTTTGGGAAGAAAATCGAAACTCTTGGATTTCAAAATTAAATAAATATATCCAACTCTTTGAGAGTTTTCAAAAGAAAAAAAAAAACATAATAGCAGATTCAGTGTTTTAGTGTCTTTTATTTATAATATTTTCCAATGATACCCCATGATTTAGAAGTGATATGAAGTTGTCAAAAGTACTAGTTTTGATAGTGTCACGCCCCAATTTCTTGAATCAGTTTTGAGAAGAAAACATTTCTGATTATTTTGTGTAAACATACGCGCCAAAATTTTGGTTAAGAAATAACGAACTCCAACGGTAAAATCAGGGACGTAACGGCTAGCAACCAAAATCCTCTTGATGCAAATAACTCCAAAACAAACACAACCATAGTCAAAGTCTTCGAAAACTTCAAAGAGTAAACTTAACAAAACATGACTCGTAGTATTTGATAAACCTAGTTCTCTTATGTGACTTATTTATTCCATTAAGGTAGAGTCCCACCACCACACCTCTCCTTTCCATCCTTCATCTTGAAAGGTTTAAAACTGGGGTGAGCATGCAACCACACTTAGTAGAGCCAAGTTACTCAAGGTTTAATGCAATCGAATGATTAATCAAATCAACATAACATAGCTAACAACAAAATTTACACACATTATGCATTTACTTTGCCACTTTGCCATAGATACTTTGCCAATAGTTGTGGGCCTTCCCAAGGCCATTTTAAGGACCCTAGTATTCCCACACGTAGAATTTGTGGACCTTTCCAAAGCCAACAGACTTTAGTATTTCCACACGTAGAAACTTTGCCATCACATGTAAAATGGAACATGTTCACATAGCATGCAACTCAATCAATTCATTTAAAACATTAAACAAAGAGTAAGAAACACAATAGAACCCCACCAACCACTGTGGAGTACCATGCACTTGAAACCCCACCTCAAAAGATAAAGATAGGAACAATGCGTAGATGCCCCGTATGAACTAGTCTTCGTGGCTGCCGTTGCCTTGCATTTAAATATCCGTAAAACTTAGTTAGTATATCTTAACCGTTATTCGGACTCTAGAAAAAGGAATGAAGGATTCAACACAACTCTAAGAACGAATTTTAGTGCTGAAAGATATAGGATGATAACGAACCATATGAATTTTAACAAGATTTCAATTATGAACGAAACAAAAAGCATTGATATAAAAGATGAACAAGGATGTTGCAATAGAAGAAGGATAATTACCGAATTAACTTGAAGGAAAGAACCCAAAATCATGCAGTAAAAAGCTTGTTGATATGATGATTAGAACAAATAATATGCTAAGAAAAAGTGGTGTTTCTGAGCTGATGTTTGCAAAATGAAAATGAAAAGAGAAATTAGAGAGAGAGACTGAATATGAAGAGATGGCAGCTCATGAAAATCAGGAAAAGATGGCTGTGACACAAGTATTTGAAAATAAAACTACCAAAATGTTTATTAGGCTGCTATCAAATTGAAAGAAACTGTTTGCGACTTAAATTTGGGTGGTAAAAATCTGATTGTTTGTGCTGTTAATTGTTTTCATTGAGAGGTAACGGGCTGTTACAGATAGTTTAGAACAAAATAATGAGGACCCTTTTGGGAAGAAAAGCGAAAGTCTTGGATTTCAAATTTAAATAAATATATCCAACTCTCCAATAACAAAGATCATGGGTTGTTATGTTTTTGCTTGTTTGCTCCATATCTTACTAAGCAATTAATTATATTGTGAACTGACAGACTTCCATCGTCATGAAAATTGGCACATAATCTCCAGTAATCTTTTTGAAGTTTTCGTCTTATTGTGTACAGAGAATGGCATCGGATTTTCTTTCAAATTACATATTTTTGGCGGTTGGAAGAGTTGGTTCCAGTACAGATTTAATTGTTCAACGAGTTGAATTTGTTCATGATAATGATAAGAGAAGCTATTTGATGGATCTTCTCCATGCTCAAAGGGCAAATGGGGCTCACGGAAAGGTAGGTTGACATTGTAGTGGAAAAGTAGAGTTTACTTTTGTTTGATCTTTAAGTCTAATTTATTCAGGTTAAAACCTAATTGTGGTCTTGGTTAGTGTAGATTGGAATAAATAGATTCTACTGTGAAATGATTGTGAAAAATGAATATTGGTCAGATTAATTAGGGTAGAATCAGAATGTTTGTACCTTATAATTTGCATCGACATCAGAAAAATTAAAATTAGTTTTTCATAAAATGAATCACACATGTTGTTCACATTTATGAAATTACCACGCACTGCCACTCGCTAAATATGCAACTTGCCCCTCATTCATGTGTAGCAGTGGTAAGTTGCCTCAACTTGTTGTTGCATTGGATCTTGGAGTTTGTTTGTTTATAGCTTTCTGCCTTTCTTTGATTGTCTGTTTATCTCAAGAACATTTCCGTTCCTGATTGTTACCTATTGGTGCAGCAATCTCTTACCTTAGTATTTGTGGAAACAAAGAAAGGGGCCGATTCATTGGAGAATTGGTTATGTGTTAATGGCTTTCCGGCTACTACAATTCACGGGGATAGAACGCAACAGGTCAGTAAACAATGCAATTGATACAACTATTAACATTATATGGCTAGTACTGTGATGTTCGGTGGACAAAGTTATGAGATATCTGCATTATATTTCTGGCAGTCAATGTAACAATGTTTGTTTAGGAAATTCACTTGGACCTAGTCTAGTAATGTTACATTTGTGAAATTGGCCATTAGTCCACCAGGTACTCCTTTGATATGGTCTTATGGACTTCCTAAATTGGCTTTATCTGTTGGTACAAAACCAAATTATAGTCCGGCTTTCTATTTTTCACATGGCAGGAAATTTGTTAACAGTTTGCCCCAAATAGTTTACAAGAGAAGTAATAGCTGGGGTAAAAAATACATCCCATAATCATTCTGCATTTCAGGATTAAATGAAGACTTGTTAAACTGTGAAACGTTACCCTGCCATAATAGCCGATCCCATAGCTGCTTCAGCGGCTGCAACAGTTTATAACAAAAATTGAGAAAATTATCTCCTCTTAATTGACGAACTGGCTTAACCCATTGTCCAGCTCGGTTAATTTATAACATAATCCACTGTTGTCCAAAATCCATCCTACAACTGATAAATGACATTCTATGAGCACACCAACTTCACATTCATACATGCACCCAGTCACATCTTAGGGGAATTTTAGCAGAAAAAACCAGTACCACTCACGATTCTCTCTTGTCTGGTAGTATCCTGCCTAGTTGGGTGAATGACTCGTCATTTCATCTGTAGGGAAAGGAGTTGGGGAACTTTCTGTAACGTCTGATTCATAGATACATCTGAAACTCTGTCCATCTCGTTATCCTATATGCTGTGGAGCCAGTAGATGGCAAATCACCATATAAAGCCCTGTCTGCTGCATCAATGGCTGATTGTCACCTCTGATCCAAGTTTGTGAAGATGCAAATGCATTTTCAACATGTGCTATGCTAGACGTCTTCAAACACCCAGAGATTGCGGTCAAAGATTTCCTTTGGTAATCAGAAAGAGCCTTGAAACTTTTTTTTTTTTTCTTCTTTTTGGTTTCTTCTGAATTCATTCATCGAACTGGCTTAAGAAATCATTTTCTTGAATGAGCGATAGCCAAAATTGTGCAACTGTTTCTTTGCCAGTGCATTTGGGAAATCCTATCTGTATAAATGATAGCCAAATTCCTGTTAAGTGCTAGACTGATATAGCTATAACATAAGCAATTAGTATATTGTCCTGTGGATCCATTGTCAATTTTTTTTGAAAAGGTTACCTGATTATGGTATTTGTATTGAGTATGCCCCTTCTTAATCTTAAGTGATACTTTTCTTCATAATACAACGTTTATTAACTTGTTCAATTGTTTGGTGGTTTCAGGAAAGAGAGTTTGCACTGAGATCATTTAAGAGTGGAAATACACCTATACTAGTAGCAACTGATGTGGCAGCTCGTGGTCTTGATATTCCTCATGTTGCTCATGTTATCAATTTTGACCTCCCAAACGACATTGATGACTATGTTCACCGGATAGGGCGTACCGGCCGTGCTGGCAAGTCAGGATTGGCTACAGCATTCTTCAGTGACAATAACACATCATTGGCAAAGCCACTTGCCGATTTGATGCAGGAAGCTAATCAAGAGGTGCCTGATTGGTTGACTCGCTTTGCTAGTCGAGCTTCCTACGGAAGTAAAGGTAGGCGTGGAGGTGGTCGTTTTGGTGGTCGTGATTTTAGAAGAGATTCCTCCTTCAATAGGAGAGGCAGTGATTACCATGGAGGTGGCGGTGGTTATGGTGGCGGTGGTTATGGTGGCCAGCCCAGCGCTTGGGATTAATGTGAAGAGTAGATATATTTTGGTATCAAATTTGATGATTATAATGCTTCTCGATGAGAGAAGTTACCTTTTGACGGCTCTTTTCCAAATAACAACCAACTTGTGTAATCCCAGACCCAGACCCAGACCCAGATTACGGCAGAGATTTTATAACCAAGTACATAATTATTGACTGCTTACTATTAGGGTTCATCCCCCTTCCGCTGATGTATTTGTTTTTGCTTACTTTCTGAAAATAGAGCATGATTATTTCTATCCTATCATGACAAAATCAATACACACTTCACCTTCACTTCAAATATATAAGTAACAACATTAATTACGAGTGTAAAAAGTCCATATCTTGTCGAAAAAAGCTGCAAATGTGTCGAAACGAATTACAGTATCATATCTTGGAGTTGATATCTAATTCCACAAATGAATCCTTGTACATTAGATCAAAGCTAATCCTTGTCCGAACCAACTCCAGATGAAAAACTCTACTTTTAAACGGAAGAGTAATATTTTAAATCGTATTATAATAAAGTACATATATATATATATATATATATAAGGGAAAAAATAGCCAAGTACATGTATATATGTTTTTACACTCTTTTCCAATGAAATTGGTTGCAGAAAAAAGTGGATGAATATTCTCATTGATTAAATGTAACTTCTTGATATCCTTAGAATGGATGTAAAAAAATATAATTATGTTCAAGTTTTGCACCTCAGGGCTCAGAAGATGTATACGGATTCGAATATTCTCAAAAATGGTGGTTTCAGTTTTGTATTCAAATTAGTACCATTGATACTATAGATCTCTATCATGGACACCAATGACTAGATTTTTTTTTCTTTTGTGTGTGTATTGGAAACCACCAGCCACACTCACTAGAGTATCTCAGGTTTCAATATAATATCAGACCACTATTTTATTTGGTGTTTCTATTGATTGAAGTAAATACACCTGTTTCATGATGAATTTTAGAGCCAATATATTTTTCTTTTCTTTAAATAAAAAAAAAAGTCCAAACATTAGGTTTATCCGACCTCATTTATAGAGGGCACAAGTAAAGATGTATCAGCTATTTTACTTACCAAAGCTTTTAATGAAAGGATCTGCTTCTCAGTTCCTTCTAATATTTGTTCTAAGAGGAAGATACGTCATTCTATAGTCTTTTTGGCCAATTGTTAATGTTAATTTTTTATAGGATTTCAAATTATGCTTAAGATGGATTGAAAAAATTAAAAATGCTATGTGAACAATGTTTTTATATATTCATTATTAACTCTTAGAAATTGTTTATATCTAATATCAACTAATATATTTTTCAGCGCAAGCTTATCTAAACATTTGTATACAAATGGTTTAATTACTCAAGCAATTCTAATTCTAAATGTTGAGATGGAAGCAAAGCAATAACCAACTATATTTCTTTTCTCGCTGCAGATATGAACTTAGACTCCTATTAAAATTTGAAATAAAATATACAATTTTAAATAGAAAAAATAAGAAATTAGCCCCATAAATCCTACCCAGCGTCACCGGTCAGTCCAACAATGCACATCAATCTGCATTCAACCTCCCCACAAACTATATCTGTATATCACATTCTAAAATGCAAACACATTTTAAAATATATCCACAATCAATATGAGTAACCATATAAAAACTTACTTATTGTTGGAAGTATCAAACTATATCATCCCTGAAAACTCCAGTAGCTAGCATGTGTCTCTCATCGAAACCGCCTTCCGGCTGAATCTATAAAAAACTGTTACCATAAAAAAAATATTTAAATGGGATGAACCATGAATGTAATGAAGTTTTTAGAGAGATTTAACATTCTAGCATTTATCTTAATATCATCAAAACAAGGCAGCAAGCGACCCTATATATAACAACCCAAGACTCCAGGACATGAAGGGGATATAGTGCCATAAATTAATTAGAGGAATATGAAGTTCATCAATTAAAATTCAATTTCAGACACTTTAAAGCAACCCAATTTAAGAAACATATCCAATTATTCATATTGGCCAAATTAGCTCATAATTCTGAACTAAGTCTCAATTTATATTTTAACCAACAAAGTAAAAGATAATTCATGTTAATGCAACAAATACTTTTCGAGTTTTTATACTACAACATCAAACAACTAATCCTAAAGGGAAAAAAACTGTTAGAGAAGATGAATCATGGGCATACAAAAACATTGATTAAAATTTAGAATAAAAAGACCAAAATTTTTGCATATTCATCAGTGCATTAAAATTGATGTGCACAAATAGACCCAAGTTGTACATGATCAGTATATTAAAGAACACGAAATTATGAATCATTATCCATTAATTACTCTGCTGACTAATGAAGTGAATTCTTGGGAAATAACTCCTCACCTTATGATGAGTAACTAAGAAGTTATAGAGTTTTTTTTTCATCGAAAAAGGTAAATATATATAACGATCAAACTAAGACGCCCGACTCAGAGGAGTTGACGTGGTACAATATTACAATTTCAACAGTTGGCCTATCTAATCAGCCAACAAACCTGACCTAACAATATCCTAGCAACATTAATGAAATCTGTCCAATCAATTTCGCTAAACCTGCTGCACAAATAAAATTTAAAGAAATTCCTAGCAACTAAATCTCCTACAGCAGATCCCGCTACATTTACCCCCTTTCAGGAGTTATCCAAAAAAACTGCACCACGTCCTTGATGTTCTATGTTCAGCCCTTTCCATCCAAACAAATCAGCAAAACTTATCTTGTAAAAACTGCTACAGCTTACTTTATCAGCAGTTTCTCTTCAACAAACAGCCCTCTTGTAACATGCATCGTTGTCCATATCATGCTGCAAACAGGTTCCAAATATTGCCCTCAACCTGCTGTCAATTCCTCACAATCTTGCTGCAACAGAACTTGCTACTACTAGTATCAAAGTAAGCCACAAGTTTAATGTTGTAGTTAAAGTCTATAACCAACAAATCAATCCTATACCATCCCATCAGGGAGGAACTCTAGAAACAAAGAAAATGATCACCAACCGTTAAAACGGCGAGTGATCTACATCAAAAAGAGTACATATACACGGGGCATCCCCCGGATTCAAGATCAGCCTTCTTCCTGTACGCAATCACAGCTTGCACCAATAAAATAACCCCGGATACATTTATCCTCCTTCATCCTTAAATCAATCTAGCTTGTTCATTTAATGACCTTCAAGGGAACATTAACAGCAACCATTAAGCAGTAAACAAGTCCAACATTTATAAATGAAAAACAATACAAAATAAAACTTCCCTGAAGTAGATCCTCTACAGCAGCAACCTTTTGAAGCATCATGATTTTGTATAGCCTTGATTAAACATGATCAACAAATCATCACTCCTCCTTTTTATCTCTTTTTGAAAGTTTCCTCTTTTTACGTATTTAAAATTTCCTGATAATCTTCTCTTCAAATACTTCTTATCAAGATTCCCTATATCAAGATCCCCTATATCCCTTTTGTATAAGATATTTTTCTTGATTTGGCTCCCAGAAATCCCTTCTTCCTCACTATCACAATCGTTAAAATTCTCATTTGGAACCTCCTGATTTTCAACATATGACAAATTCTTCATAATCCCTGTTTTTCCTATTACATCCTCCTTTACTAAATCAAGCTATAGAATAAGAATATGAAATAAGAGATTTCCTTTAAAACACTAATGCCTTGTCAAATTTTGAAGAATAAGAGAACACTCAGTATTGTTTCACTTCAATAATATGAAATAAAATTACGGATGCTTGCACCCCTCTCTTAATATAGTTTATCCTATTCTTCATTTTCGCAGATTAATAAAGGCATCTGGCCAACTTTAGAAGAACCATCTATGGGTATATTTTTTCAGTGAATTATGTATTATTCATGGCCACCCAAAGACTCACAATTAGGAAATAGAGACCACATTCAGTGCCTAAGAGAAGCTGTCCAATCTTTTGCAGAAGTACAAAAAAAATAAGGCTTGGAGTTCTTCCATTCTACCTTTACCATGGAACCATAAAGTTATACTCGGTATAACCTTTATTCTTTACAAAACTTATCCAAATATGATTTGAGCAGTAGTGGAAATTAGATTAATGAAAATATTGCGCTCGAGTATCGCTAATTAGCTACCTATTTCTCTCTAGATTATGAGATATGCAAATTTGATATTGTACTCCCTGACATATCACTAAACTTAAGGCTATCATATTCATGTATTTAATGCATCTAAAGGAACAAATACCTAATAAACACTATTACTCCAGAAAACTTCACATTTGTTTAAAATGAAAAGAAAAATCAAATAGTGAATCAAAGTATCAAAACAAATAGTTACCTTTCCATAACATCGGAAGTCATAATAGCCTCATCAGACCTCCCATCAACACAATAATTCTGAAAACCAAAATAAACATAGTCAAAGTGAACCGATTCTCCTGCTTCATAGACCAATTAACATGTCATTTATAGATAAGAGAATGCAAACAATTAGCAGAAAAATATTAATAGTGTAAAGGAAAACACATGCTCTACATAACATTTATATCCATAAGCATTTGATTCTACAGTTAATAAAGTTGAACATTAGAATTGATTAGAGTTGCAAATTGAAATTAGAAAAAGAATATCAGAGAAAACCTCCACATTACAAACTCTAGATGTGAGTGTACGATGTGCATTAACAAATGCTGAAAAAGAGGAACCAATTGCTAAATATTAGGTGATTTTAGTCACAAAAAAAAAAAATGATGACTTGCTGTGCCCAAATTGCATTTTTATTTTTTCATATGTACAGAATTATCTCCATAATTAGTGATACAATTTTGTATGATTGAACCTCTTGATTTTTCAAAGTTCACGACTATCTATGAAGATGAGATCAATGTACATTTAGTTCGCTAAGTTGCAGATCATTTCCTTAGGATTTCTTTCAAGAAAAAATAGTTTTTGTCTTTACTTGCAATTGTTGCACAAAATGAAATAATTAAAATTCAACCAGAGCACCAAGAAAATAAACATGAGTGCAACCATCATCTATAAAATGTAAAATCACCATTTATAAAAAGCAAAATCACAAGGTTGTATCACAAAACTCATACGTTAAGAAACGGAAACAGGGCTTCACAACTTGATCACTTCTCCCCCACATCATTAAAGGTCTGCCCACTCAACTGACCCGCCTGCTCCAGCCGGGCCGCGGTGGCACCACCCGGCGTCTCCTCCACTTCCACCTCCACTCTTTTCACCACCGGCGTCCCCTCCTTATCAACTGCCAGCCTCTGCCCCGCCCTCGCCTCCCCTCCCCTCCCCTCCTTATCAAAGAAGTCATCAAAAGTCAAATCAACTGAGAAGAGGGAATAGGAAGCACAAAAATGAGATGAATACTTCTTGTCTAATATTTTAGAAAATCATCTAAACTATCTGTAATGAGCAATGAAGAAAAGGCATGTTAAGGTATTGAAAATAATTGCACATTTACAAAAGAATAATCAATTCAAAATAAGATTCTCCAAAAAAGAATGGAAGATTGTTCTTCAGACAGCAATTATAGAGGCAATACATAATTTTATACTGAGCATCATACACAAACTAACCAATATAATCATCCCAAACCCACCCTACTAACCTACATTAAACAAAATCAAAACCCCATTGTTAACATTAATATCTTTAACCAAACATACCCTAAACATATCAAAGCTAATCCTTGTCCGAACCAATTCCAGCCTCGGAATCGTAGCATTCACCACTCATTTCAACTTCTTCTTCTTCATTCTCGTCGTCCACATTATCGACAGGATAACGCAACACATCCAATGCCTTATTTCGATAAATCAAACCAGTTCTCATGACGTAGTAAAGTTTATCCCTGTGGCAAGCAAGAGGATGTGGATCAACCAATCTGCCCCGTTGATAACCCTCTCTCAGTGCCACAGTTGTGGTCTTGCATTTCAAGGAGAGGTAAAATATCCCAGGATATCTTGTAAAAATTCTGGTAAATCTGTGAGGAAGGTTCAGCTCCTCTCTCAAGCTCCTCAAGTAATTTCTCTTAGTTTTCTTGTAGATAGTCAAGCCTAAAAATTCATGCAGCACTCCCACAACCCTTTTCTCCATAAGCTCGCTACTTTGATCGATCCCTCTTGAATCCTCGTAAGGGGAAATGTAAGGCAACTTTTGGAACTCATCCATCCATTCTTTCACCTTCTTTTGAGCTCCATAGCCCCTTGGGAAGCTCATGGGGAATTGTAATGCAGCCTTTCCCCTCTTGAATTGTTTATAACCATCGCCATTGGTTATGTTCTTCTCATTCATCTTCTGCAACAGGGAAACTGAAAATTCTTCTCTCCACTTAACAAGCTTTAAACAGTTAGTTCCGCCACTTCCCTTAACCAATCGAAAATGATCTGGATATTTTCTGATTAAGTTTCTGTCAAAATCATCAGGCAATCCTAAGTCCCATTTTAGTGGATGTAAGGATTGCAATGGCAGCTGCAAAAACATAACTAGTTATGAATCAAATGAAAGAAAAGAAAAATCCATTCATTTTTAGGGGGGCTAAAATCAAAGTACCATTTGATTCTTGGTCATCATCAGAACCCTGCAAAGCCTCTCCACGATATCTGGTTCACACTCCTCCAACACCTGCAATTCCTTGTCATGCATCATCTTCCCCAATTGGGTGAGCTTGAAACAGGGCAAAGAAGGGTACTTGGGATGGGGGTACTCCTGGAAGAGGGTTGGGTACCTGCGCGTAAAGCGCACGGTGGGGACGGTGAGACCCAGCAGCTTTTGAGAATCGACAAGTGATTTTGAGGTCAAGTATCCGGTGGGAGACCGGACTATAGCGTCCTTAATTAAGGAAGCAGCCTTGATGTCAGTTTGGAGGTCGATAATGTGATCCAATGACCGGTTTTTCACCCATTTCAATCGCACTTTGGTAATTGTACGGTAATGCTGAAGATTATGAAGCGGAAACTTTGATTTACAGTTCATCGAAGGCGGGCGGCGGATTTGTAATCCGATGGGGAGAAAGATGCGGGTTTTGATTTCAGCATGGAATTGTTACGCACAGCCTTCCGGGCATATTTTGTGAAGAAGCGCGCTCATTTGGTTTAACGGATTGGGTTGGATTATTGCTATAGTCCCACCTAATAATCTGTTTGGATTAATGGACAAAAATTATGGGATTTAATCTGGCCTGGACTAAAATTCCGGGGAGTTCCAACACAGGCGGACTATCTGGTCCTGGGGAGGAGGTCAGATTACTTAATCCCAATTCATAAAACGACCAAAATCAGGGGAGAAGCTTCTTGTAATTGAAGAAGAACCAATTAATTGAAGAATTCATAAATAAATTGGGAAGCTTCCAATAAACTGAAGAATCTATAAATAAAAATTAACTGAAGAAAAATTACCTGTAATTGAAGAAGAAAAAATTGAGAAATAAATTCTCCTTTCGTATTCGGCACTTCACAGGCTTCGATCCAAAGAATTGAGGAGGAGGAGGAAAAAAAAGAAGAAAGAAACGACGCCCTGGATGCTTGAAATAAAATCGAATGATCCCGCACCTTGAAATCGGCGCCGGCGAGCCCTAATTTCAAAAGCCAATGCTCAAATGTATCCTTCAGAGGAGGAAGAAAGAAGAACAGGATTGGAATCGGTGGCAACAATGGACGGTGAGAACGTCAAGGAACAGAGAAGAACAAGCCAAAGCTCAAACGATTTCAGAAGTCATAGCTCATAAAGACTGCAGTGAAGAATAATTTTGTATACAGTCACAGAGCACTAATTTAAACATATGGAGTAGATCATAGCCCTAATTTTATTTATATATCAATTAATTTGTGTTGGAAACTGTATTTTTCTTGAATTTTAATTGAGTTTAATTTTCATTTGAAAAATCTTTTAATTGAGAATATATGTTATAAATTTATGTAATATTTATCATTTATCATATATATCCAACAAAATTTATCAATTCAAACAACAACAAAAAATCACTCACTTCTCCTTACCTTTTCGGTTAGTTTGGTCAAAGCCTAGCCGCCGCGCCGTAAACAGTGGCAGAAAAACAGAATGTGTGGGAGTGAGTTTTTCTGAGGGAGAAGAAAGCATGAGAGAGAAGGATGAAAGAAACGGGAACAAGAAGAGAGGTGAGGGAAAGCTGAAGAGAGGGAGCGAGTTTTGTGTGGCTAACGGCCCAAGTGGGAAATGGGAAGATATTCGGCTTTCTTCCATTATATTTTGGGCCTGAGTTATTTGCCCATAATAATTTAATAATAGTATATTCACCAAAGATGATTATATATTGCAAAATATTATTATAATTTGCAGATATTAATTAATAAAATAAAATATTATTAAATTTTTAAATAATATTAACATATTAATAATTATGAAAAGTAATAATTAGATTCAAATATAATATTCATCTACGAATGATTTTACATTTTAGATATAATGTGATACATAAATAATAATAAATATGATTGGATGTGCAAATAATTTATAAAAATAAAAATAAAATTGAAATTAAATAAAAATAATAATTAAACCAATTATGATCAATACATTGCATACACAAAATGAGTAAATAACCTACAACTTAAAGAATCGAATTTAAGAATTATAATATTATATAGATTTTGATTTAAAGGCTAATGATTTATATAAAGTTGTGAATCAATAAATTTTGATTTCTTGAATTAAACATATATGTATCAGATATTAGTGTGTGCTGGTTTATGCTAGTTTAGCTGAGACTTGAGTTGACTTGTGAGTAAGAGTTGTCGTAAATGGACAATTGAAACATTGACAATGGGAGTTTGGGCCTAAGTTGATCATATTTGGGCCCAGTTATGATGGATGGGCTTTCGTTGTTTTTTTCTTCTTCAATTCAATGAATATCATTATCCCATAGCTTACAAAAAAGAAAAAAAGCGTTTACTTGTAGACACTAAACAAGTAAGTATATATAATGTATATCACCGACGACGACGAGATGATTAATATATCTAATACTGATGCTCATTAATGGACCCTTGAGAATGATACCTTTTTTTTGGGATCTTTAGGTGTATTTCTCCATGGAAGGATTACCATCTTTTTTCTCTTTACCGTGTCCAATTTTAATTAGCAACCGTATATTAACTACATACTTGCAATATGTTTTAAATATTTTCAAAGTTTGGTTGCAAAAATAAAATAAAAATTGACTACGTTTGGATAGATTCGTTTAAAATTTATGAATTTAAAAAATAAACAAATTTAAAAATCCATGCTTTTAAAGGACATAATTTTACTTAAATATTAAAAATTTCTCAAATTTGAACTAAATTTTTAATTAAGTATTTGAAATCCATTGATTTGGATATCTTATTCAAATAAATGAAGTGAATTTAGATTATAATATTTTTTATTTATAGTCTTAAATTCTCTCCTCCAAATACAATTTTACAGATGTTTAGAGTAAACTCAATTAATTATAAATTATAAAAATAAATAAGATGAAATTTGTGAGCTGAAATCCTTACTATAATAATAATAATAATAATAATAATAATAATAATAATAATAATAATAATAATAATAATAA